>JAYKAV010000789.1:668964-824287 GCA_035582835.1 Phoebastria nigripes | reverse complement strand
TTTTTTTTTGGTAAATGAATGTATTTGTGCATGGTAAATACTGGATGTGCGTATAAGGAATATGCATATATTTATTATCTCAGACCCGCTCAGGTGGAGCCATTTTTCCCCTCAAATGACACATCATTTATGATGTCGTTCCTCTCATTGTAGTGCATTCTTGTTTTGTTTAGCCGCTTTTGTTGAGTGGTAGCATGACTTGTTACATTCTGTACGGGAAGAGGAGCCAGTGTGGTAAAATACATGGCCAGGCTGGTAACCGAGGAGGGGTGCTGGAAGCGGTGGTCTGGAGTTTATGGCATTTGAGGCAGTCATTTAACTTGCACTGACGGACTCTGCCATATGTTGAGCTGGGCCTTCCTAGACTTCAAGGCACCAGGCTCGTAAATGGGAAGAAGCAGTCCTTAGGGACATCATCTTATGTGAGAGGGAGAAGAGAGTAATTTATTTCTCTTAAGCCATTATATCATTCTCTGTTTAGTGCTTAGCCGTTGATACCCATTAATGTAGGGAAAAACAGCAGAAGTGTTATTTCGCTCCTCAGCTAGCTAACAATTGATGCTGCTTACCAGAGCCCAGTGTTTTGTATTGTGTTGTTATGAAAGTATTATCTATTGTATATACAAATACTTAAAAAAATATTTATCTGTATTATGCTGTTCAGAATTTGCCCGGTGCAGATGTGGTGGTAGCTAAGGGAAGACGCAGAGTCTCTGCGCCCAGGGATGCTTAAGGAACTCAGCCTTTTGCTTGTGCAGTCTTTACCTCGGAGACATTAGGATGCATTAGATGTAGAACCGTGTAATGCAGTCGTTTGTAGTTGCTCCTTGTTGCAAAGCTGCAATTGAGTGATGATGACATGATGTTTACTTCCTGAGGAGATTAGGTCCTCTTGGAAAACACTTTGTTCTTGAGCATCCTCATAAAAAGCTCTAGCGTGACTGAAGCAAAACCAGGCATGAATGGCCCTTGAACTGGCGTGGTGGAGCGTATGGTCCTGCCGAGTCCGTGCAGCAGTGAAAGGTGAAGCTGGGGCTGCTGCTCCTCTGTCGTTTCTGTAGACGCTGTGTTAGGTACGCAGGAAAGAAAACAGGTCTTCTAGTTTCAGTTGCGACAGAGCGAGAAGTGAAAATCGCGATAGGCTCACTGAAATAAAAGGCGGATGTTAAAAGCGAGATAACCAGTCCCTGAGCGCTAGTGGTGCAGCGGCTGTTTTGCATGGCTTTCCCCTCCGAGCTTGGGGACCGCAGCAGCATCTGATGYGTCCGTGACTGCTGAAGCAGAAGGGCCTGGGTTCCTCAAACAGGTTTTAAGACCGAAGCTTGGTTCCAGGCCCAACCCCAATGCCTGAATTTCTGTTCCCTTGTGAGCTTGGGCTTTACCCAGTACCTCTTGGGCCTGGGGCCTGCGGCTGAATTTGAAGCCGCCTTTTCCAGTTGTTGGGGGGAGGAGGAAAGGAGACCTCCCTCTGTCCCTGCGGATGTGGCGAGGGACCCTTCTAACACTGCTTCCATGGAGTGGTGGCACTGCTCTGAGCGCCCGAGGAGTCGAGGGTTACCCACCCTGCTGTGATCCGCTGCGGCGTCTGCGAGGTCTTGAAGGCAATTCGACATCGTCACCCTGCTGGGTGACCGTTCCGAGTTGGTAAGGGGCACCAGCAGAGGTGCCGGCATCAGCTCCGGAGATTTGGAAAACAGCTTCATCTGTTAACATTTGACTGCCCTTTCTTTGTTAGAGGGATGCTTAAACTTGCAAGAGGCTTATTGCTTGTTGGTCTCCACGCTCTGCTAAAAAAAATGGTCTGACTTACCGCTATGAGAAGGTTGTCCATGTTCTCTTCCTTGCAAGAACAGACTTTCTCACTTAAACCCTCACAGGGGGTTGTGGCCCAGTGTTCGTGTACCACAGCAGTGGTGGTGCAATGGTGAGGGTCTAGTAAGAGGAAGAACTTCCCTTGCTTTTGAGTGGATAATAAACGTTGTTTGATAGGGAATATCCAAGGGTTGCTTCATTCATGTGTTTAAAGATAGATCTCAGGGAAGACTTCAGGAATGGGAAGCATCCTGGTTCCTCGATCTGGTTCTTCCTGTTCCCATTTGGAGGAGGGAGGGCGGGAGTGCAGCACAGGAGAGCAAGGACTTCGCATGCAGGAGTGAAAAATCCAGGGAAGGAACCGTGCATGCTCCTCACCCAAAGCACCTCCCTCCCACCTGCGTGTCGCAGGCTCTGAGCAGGGGTATGGATTAGGTTGCCCTGTCTGCCCAGCCTTTTTGCCTATTTCTGGCGGGTTACCAACACTGTCTGATGGATGCTTTTCCCTTTCTGTCGTGGCTTTGCACTATTATCTTATTTTCTATGCATCATCAGCTGCCTGTGACAGTGCAGTTTTGAGCATTCCTTGCTGCCTGCAGAAATTGAGGGTGAAAGTTGGACGGGTCGGTAGCCCATTCAGCCATCAGGTTGCCCGCGCGTGCTTTTGTTCCAAGAGCACATACCAAATAAAGACATCGTGTTAAGAGGCGGGGGGTGGGAAACAAAGCATTTTAATATTTGTAGTTGCTTTCTAGGCCTCTCACAGCATCGCTTTGTCTATGTGAACTGCATGAATTTGCATGCTGGAGCGCAGCCGCCTAGGGCCCCCATGCTTCCACCCCGGTCGGTCGTTCTACCTTCTGTTTCCTCTTGCTTCCCTTTCATTGTTTGTGCTTCTTGGCGTGCCCCCTCCCAGCTTCCCTCTTTACATGTATTTGTGCTTTTTCTTCCCCCCTACCCCCCCGCCTCATGCTTGGGATCTTTTCTCTTGATTTCGGCTTCCTCTGAAGCCTGCAGATCCATTTGGGGATGGCTCACCTCATGCTCTCGCTCCGCAGCCGAGCCTGACGGGTGCCCGGAGCATTGCAGTTGGTGAGGGTGTGCGTAGGCTTGTGTGCCAGAGCTGAGCTGCCTGTATCTAGCGTGCTGACAGTCTTCCACTGGTCTGCGGTTTCCTCCAGCATTTTAATGTTTCTTCCTGGGTTCCCTTTTTGCTTGGAGACGAGCTGGGTTTCCCAGTCGGATGTGGTATCTGTATTCCCTTGCACCCAGTTCCTCTTTCTTGTTGAAGGTGGTGTGAAGTGTGGGGTAGCTACAGAGCTCCCGCCTTCTTCTCCTTCTCTCCTCCTCTTTGCTCTTGACCTTCTTTTTATAGCAAACGTCCCTGGGGTGGGTGGCTGGATTTTTTTTTCGTTTTTCTTCCTATCGTTTGTCCTCAATGTGGAAAAATGTAAAGTCTTGCCTGCCCTGGTGGTTGGGAGATGCATGGAAAACAAGTGGGATTTTGACATGGAAAATCTCAAGTGTGAGAGGCTTGATTAGAGCAGTTGTGGTTTTTATCCAGACTCTTATAATTTTGTGGTTTTGCTTGTTTGTTTGTAACTTGTTAATACTTACTTAACTAAAATGCTTGGGAGAAAAGCTCCTTTGTGCAGGGCTTGACACCCAAGCCCTTCACCATTAAAGGCTGAAAAAGCTCCAAATGTAAACAGCCATGTTGGAGCACTTCAGTGCAAAGCTGAAAGGTGGTTAGTTTTTTTTTGGTGGTGTTTTTTTTTTTTTTTTTTTTTTTTTTCTGGAGAGGAGAGAGCCTAAGGAAAAGCACAGTAAGAGTATCAGGCCTCCTGTCTCCACGGCCACGAGTGTATGAAAGGAGAAGCACAAATGCCATTTGTTGTTCATGGTGGACATCACTTAAAAATGGTATCGGAGAGTCAGTCATGTGTGTCTGTCTGTCAGAAACCACTTTGGTGATTACTGTGAGCATCTGAAGGCAGGGGCAGGCGGGTTGGGTACCTGCAGAGCAGGGCATTCAGCGCTTTCCTTTCAGCCCCTTCCATTTCGAGGGAGGAACTACTTTAAAATGAAATAATGAAGGTTAAATTGTAGGTCTTGTTATCACGATTGAAAATGACGGTAAGTCATCAAAGGCAACATATACCATATTTTCTGGTGTCAGTGCCATGTCTGTCTGATGTGATGGGTTTTCTACTGTTCCTGTGTGTTGCATGTAGGAGATGAGCGAGATGTTTCGTTAGAGGAATGCCTTGTGTATGTTTCAATTTGCTTGCAGATACTTAGGCGATTACAGTGACTGCTTATTTCAGATTACTGTGATAATGTTTCAGGTGCTTGAATTTTGGAGAAAGAGACCACAATATTTACTGTATCATAGTCTGTTACTGACACTGGACAAATACAGAGCTGCTGCCTGGGTTTTCACTTTRAAGGTTCTGCTTGGTTCTGAAAGATTATTTTATTATTTTTTTCTTTTCCCATATAGTAGAGACTCGTCTTCAGTTCCTGTTCTTCAGTGCAGCTCAGGGGCTAATAAGGTTAATTGTTCTGCTGGTTTCGAAAGCTGAAGACCTTGATCTTACATATGTATCCGAGATATGCGGCACTGCAGTATGTCATTAACAGAGGCGCATCCCATCAGCTATGCACAAACTGAATGTACAGAGTCACCTACTTCAAAGCAGGATTTGTCTGAAGGTGCACAATTTGTGTGAAAGCCTGAGAYGGACTTGGGGTGGGAATTGTGTTCCTCTTTGGGCTGTTAAAAGGCTCCTCCAGCCTCCCAGCTGAGCTTCTGGGTGGTGCTGATAGGACTTGGGGCTGGTTGGCCATGCAGATTATGCAGAAGCTGTCAGCCCAGGCTCTCGTGACTTGTGTGACATGAGGGGGGCACTTTCAGGGGCTTTCTAGCACAAGATAAGCACCTGCCCGTATTCAGGATGAGGTTTGGAGGAAGGCGATTTTTTTCTCCTGTTAAGGATAGGCTGCTGGGACCTGCATTTTGGCTTCAGGAGTCATTCCCTTCCTCCCATCCCCCTGTAGTACTTGTCTGGTGATATGCTAGTTTGAGAAAGCTTGCTTTTTTTTTTTCTTTTTTTTTTTTTTTTTTTTAAATCCTAAGTGTGAGTAGGTAGCCTGTGGCATACAGAGGAGAGAAGATAGGAGAAAGCTGGACATGGGGCTCTGTGTGCACGCTCAGAGTCAAGGGTGATTTTTTCAATTTTTTTTTTTTTTCTTGCACAATTGAGATTTTATGCTGTGGCTGTGCTGTAGATTGGGAAGGTTTTTCATCGTTGCTTGAGAAAAAGTGGAGAAGTGGTAAGATAGCTGGTGTTAAGGGTGAGCACCGTGTAATGACACAGTCCCAGGTTTCTGATGCCTGGCAGATGTTAAGCCATTTAAAGGAGGAGTTAAGCCATTTAAAATGAGAATACCTTGCCAGCCTGTTGTGGCAGAGAAGCTGTTTCTGCAGGAGGTGGATGAGTCGTCATCTAATTCTGYGTGGTATGGTACTGAGGTCCTGGAAGTACAAAAGGAGCTTGGAGAAGCTGGAAAACAGATGATGGGTTTGTATTGTGCCGTACTGGTAGAGTCTAACAGCAAGGCTTAGCTCAGTCGTTAGAGGAGATGGCCAGGTCTTCATGAGGGCCAGGTGCTAGAACCTCTAGGTAGGTAGGTCTGTGCTGAAGAGCTGCGTGATGTGCTGCAGATCCTGGACAATTATCAGGGTGTCTCCAGCCTCCCTTTAAGAGCAGGCGTACAGAAAGATCATCAAGTCCTCGAATTAACTTGTACTTCCCTGTCAGTCTTGTTACAGATTTGGTTATGCTATGGTGAAGGCTGTGCTGCTTTTGTTGGATGAGCTGCTTGTGGCAAAATATTGAAGTTTAGATGCATCTGGTAGCTTTTGGCAAGATCTRTAATAATATTAGCCATAATGTCATTATTTTAGCCATAATGATGTTAATTATTAATAATAATACTAACCATATTTGCTGCCTTAGTGTGGTTGTCATTTTTTCCCCCTTCATGAGGCTCAGGTCTTCAGAAATCCTGCTGTCTGTCCCGTTCAGTAGATGAGTAGGGCCACCTGGTCTGCTTAAGCATCTGAAGCCTGTAGAAAGATGTTCAGTGTTTGTGCAGGTGATGTTTTTTTCCAGTACATAGTGAAAATAGGAGCTAGAGTCAAAGCTCGTGACCTGGGGCCTGTTCCATGATGCACTTACATGGGAAATGTGTAGGAGGGGTGGTGGAAGGTGCACTCTTTTAATTTTAAAGGGTGTTGGTTTTTTTTCCTACCTTTTTATTGCTAAGGTCTGTAGCTCGTGTCTTATGGAACCATCACCTGCAGAAGCAGTAGCTGGGAAAACTTACCAGCTGTTCCCGGCAGGATAAATGTGACCCCTTCCTGAAAAATGTTAATCCCCCTAAAGTTGTCCCTGGTTTCATCAGCGCGGGTTGGGTGGCTGTAACACGCTCCATTTTGAGTTGTACGTAAAGCTTTCCTGGAGTTCTCGGCTGGTCCAGAGCAGCTACCTGCTTGTTTTAAATGAATTTCCTGCAGGGAGCTCATTGAACAGATGCTTGAGTTCATTTCTGTAGACAGCTCAAAGCGGTCAGTTGCGAACTGCGAGGTGGCACAGTTTGTTAACTGCATGTCTCGGAAATTACCTTAGTCCAGCAGCTGAGCTAAGCTGTTGCATTTAAAGCTTCTACTCTCTCCGATTTCTGTACGTGCTGCTGATCACTGATAAGGTCTGGGATTGGGATCTTGCCGTCCCCATTGGAACGTGGTACCTTTCCTTTGCTTTTGGCGTTACCACCTGATAGGAATTTCAAGGCATTCTRCATCCTGTTTTCTCAGGTACTGGCTAATGAAATTTACTGACGGGGGCAGATAATTTGAAGGTGGAGAAAATAGTCTTCCTGTAGTTTGAGGACAATTGATGGTTTTAGATTGAAGTTGTAAGTGTGAGCAGAATTTTGTATAGATGCATTTGTATAAATGGAAAATGAGTCTGTTAAATCAACATTTGGAAAAAAAAAGTTGGCAAAATGAGCTGAGACCTCAAATGGGATGGCCAGCATCCACCTTACTTGAATCATAAAGGAATCGTGGTAGGAATTTTAGATTTCTGAGTTTGTTTTGCAAGCAAGTCACATGAGAGTCCATCTTCGGAGGAGTTAAAAATGGTACATACGTCCAGTGCACCCTGTCGCAATTCTGAGATTCTTACATAGTATTTTCTCTGTTTGTCAGGCTGATTCAGAGGAGGATGTGGAAGAGCATCCACAAGAGCAAAGGTAAGCAAAACTCAAATGAAAACAAGAGTATTGAAGCTCGTTTTGGTTTTTGCTGTAGGAAATACTGAGGTGTAATTGGGCAGACTACTAAAAATGTTTTTTTTTTTTTTCTGCTGCATATTAGATTTTCATTACTTGTGGCTTACGATTTTCTCAACTAATGTTAATATTAATTTGTTAGCAAAACCAGAAAATAGTGCGCAGCGTATGCAAGACTGAAATGCCCTTTTGCATCTCTTTCTCCTTATTCTGTCTCTAACTGCATTTGCTTTTCATTGCTTTTACACAAAAAATTCTGTGTTTATAATTCTGCTTTATTGTGTATTTTGTAATTAATTTCTTTAAACAAGAGGACAATTTTACRTTCCAAAATTTGCAAACGTAAGTAGTCTTGGAGTGTTAATGTGTAACAAGGCAGGGAGGGAGGTAAAGAAGATTTAAAGCCAAAGGCTTATTAACATGTTGCTGTGGAACAATAAATATCCTGCCTTATTTCTTGAAATCAGATAAATAATAAAGCTCTTAAGAACTTTAGCCTCAACTCTGCTGTTTCTGTTAATATCAGGCCTCCTCTATTTTGAAGGGTTGGGTAAATAGCATCACAGATTATTTTTTAAATACACATTTTGTTTCCTCTGAGTGTCCGGATTAAAATGCTTGGACATCTACCAGTGAAACACTTCCTTCCTTTGGTATGCGTTAATGTGGGTACAGCTTTCAGTGCCATGCCAGCCAGAAAGATCACAAGACTTAAACACGTGTAACACCACCATGCTCTGACGGCTGCAGTTAGCCAGAAGTGCTTTTCTCATTTATGTCCCGTCTTTGCCCTTAGCTCGGGTTTGAGAGCGAATAGATCTGATAAAACACAAGCCTTGCTGGGAGCTGGCAGAAGGGATAAGCCTGGGAGTGGGAAGAGGGTGGTTATGATGGGTCTGTCCTGCACTGCAACGCTTCTTCACGCGGCTTGTCCCCCTCTTTCTGCCCCGTCGGGAGCCTTCTCGTCCGAACCCAGCATCGCATTAGGGCTCCTGTGCCTCATCTCCATGGGAATGATAAAGATGGTATAGAAACAGGATGGGAGAATTACTGCTGCCTCTGACAGCTGGTGCTGATGGTTTGTGCTTACCTGTGTCTCCCAATTCCTACCTGCATAGGGGATTTTTGCCCCCCTTCCTCCCCTTGCAAAAAGAAGGGTAAACTATTGAAAGCTGCCATTTTCCCTGCACAAATACAGAACTTTCTGATTTTCAGCTGGGGACTACTGTGGTTTTGATGCAAAATTTTCACTGCGTGCCTAAACATGCTCTCTTCATTGAGAGGTAGTCAGAAGACAGCAGTCTCAAATGCTGTGCTTAAGGTGGTTTCTGAGATTTTTGTTAGTAGGCAGAGAGATGTAGTTTAGGGGAAAAAAAAATCTCCACCTGCCTATTTTTCTCTGGAGGTGGATGGAGTAACTGGCTACTATGGCAGTAATAAAAATATTATTGAAAGATAAATAGTTCTTGAGACTCAGATAGGGCATAGGAAAAAGTGGTTTAACTATTTTTTTTGTCTTTCAGGTGCTTAAAGATTTTTCTAGTAATTACTCGTTTCCAAAAATGAACTTGTTTTCTGAAAGTAAAGTTTAAAAGGTTCACTTGCATGGATGGAAACATCCTTCTATTGTCATACTGAAATGCTTCAGGAAACTTGTGTAAGCAGACACTGATTTGTGTGCATCTTTTAAACTGTTTTGGTTTTACATTACTGCCGTATGTAAACACTGATCTGTGTGTGCTCTGTATACTGAAGGAATGTTATAGTGTAGACTTTATGAAGAAGACCTAGCAAAGGTATGTTAGAAAGACTAGAATTTATTAGTTTCTTTCCAGATTAACTTTCATTCCCTTGGCTTATATTACTATATGGTGAAATCATGGGGATTTCCTTTTCCTGTAGCAGCAAAACCTGAGAGCTTGCAGCATGTCCATCTCATTGTCTACCAGCGTGCCCTAGGGAAATCAGCTAAAGCTACTGAAATTTGATGTGAAGCCCCTAGAAGCAAAGCACCTTAAAGTAGCAGTATGAACAGAAGTTAATAGAGATAGAGAATTCAGAATTTTCCCCAGAGCTGAAGAAAGTAGAGAGAGTTCAGCATCTTGGGGCATAAAGGAGAAAGGCTCTTCCCAAAACATTGTTTTATTCAGTTTTTAATTCTAGGTTAATGGGCTCTCTTGGGAGCTTGCTAACCTACTTTAAAAAAAAAAAAAAAAGTATTAACAGTCTGTTAATGGACTTCCTGTGGATGTGCATCACAGGATCTTCCATTTGGGGTGGGCTTCTTGGTTTGCTGTTGTTTTTGTGGCAAGTGCACAAGGGGGATCGATGTAGTCTCATTATTTCTGCCTTACGTTTAGCTTTAACAAATACAGRTGTTTGCATGGAGGTAAAAAGACATTGCCAAAATAGCAATTTTTGTAAAGAGCTGTTTCGGAGGTGAATGAGAAATGGTTGATTTGGAGGTCCATGGGTTTGCAGCTGCCCTGAGTGAGAAAAAGGTAATTAGCAACTCCTTAATTTCCAGCCTATGATTCCTGCCTTTCTGATTGCTTGGATGCTACCACAGGTTGCTTTCCACTGTTTTGTGTGTCTCTGGATCAGACTCTGAAAGAAGAAATGCTAGATAGTAGATACTTGAGTTGCTGGACGTACTGCTTCAGGCCACAGACTTTGACAGAATTAAAGCCACGTGTATTTGGACTAGCCTATTAAAAAAGCTTCAAGTTTCCTTAAAAAACTGTTTCTTACATTTAAAAGTCAGCAGTAAAAAGATGCCTTCCAGAACAACTTTGGTTCAGGAAGTTTTGTTAGAAGAAAGTCAATGACAGGTCTTGACAGAAAGTTTTTTTGGGGGGGGGTTTGTTTGGGTTTTTTTGTTGTTGGTTTTTTTTTTGTTTTTGGTTTTTTTGTTTGTTTGTTTTGTTTTTGTTTTTTTTTTCCCTTCATGCTGGTGACTGTTCACTTGCCACAGCTGGCAGTAGCAAATTTTGAAGATTTAGGTGCTTGCTTTTTTATTATGCTTTTGCTAAAGCAGCAGAATGAGTCAAATGCAGAAGTCTGGCACAGGTAAAGGGACAATACTGTTAGGTGATGTGCACAAATTATGCTATCAAAATTTTTAGCTTTCTACTTCAAGGAAGTAGATATTGGACTACCAAAAGAAAAAAAWAAATTTTCACATGTATGACATTCTTAATCCTTGGTTTTGAGGACCTGGAGGCCTGGAGAAAGGCCTTTGAGGATCCAGTTTCCCAGCTGACATGTTAAAGAACATTTGCACCAGAATAAACTGCTGTACTGAAGATGTGGAGCATGTACTCTTAATATGTGATGTGCATTAATAGTCCACGAGAAAGGAAAGCCGTACAGTACTAAGAGTGTGGTATGTAATTAGCGAGCAACAGGACATTTTCCAGCCTTTACCTGTGACGGTTAGGGCATATTTTGCTTTGAGTAGATAGGTATCAACTGCTAGGAAAATTCTAAGTGTGATGCATTTAGCTCAGTCAAGCATTTGTGTTGAACCTTTGCCTTTGATCACTGGGAGAGCGTTTGACCCTGTGGACTGGAGCTGCTTGGGGCAGTAGATGGTATCAGCTCCCGGTGGGTTCCTGCTAGGGTGGTAGTGCAGCCCTGGGGGTGACAGCTGGTGCCCGGCACTTTGACCTCTCCTGATTGCCAGGTGGGATTACTCCTAATCCTGTGATTTTTGCTGTGTCCATGAAATAGTGCTCCAGATGTGGAAGAGAAGTTGGAAGGTAAAGGTGGCAAGGGAGGAGCTTGCTGGTTGCCCGAGAGACAGCAAAGCAGTTAAGGTGCACGGACTGCAAAATTACTCGGGGGTTTAGCAGATACTTAAGAGATGTAGTTATAATGTTTGCTTCAGGAAGAATCCAGAGTGGCTGGGGAGAATAAGCCTGCTTCACGTTGTGAGGTTGTAYGTGGCAGTTTCTCACTGGCCACAACTTCGTCTCATCTCCGGTCAAGAGGCACAGATGAGGCTGGCGCTGTGGATGGACTGTTAGACGCTTCAGAGGTGACTCATCCTTCAAAAAAGCCCGTGGTCTTAGTGCCGTAATTTCTGACAGTCCAGTTCTTGGAAAGTAATGGCGTGGGACTGGTGGTATGCCTGTGTACCAGATAACTAGCTTGGGTGGGTGGTGGCTAAGCCAGGAAAAGAAAGATTGAAAAATAGGTTAGGATCAACTGCATTTTTTTTTTTTTCCTTCTGCTTTTTCTTACTGAAAAGAATAAAAATTGATTTTGTGCCAGAAGAAATGTCCAAATGTTAAAAAAAAAAAAAAAAAAATTGCTTTGTTGTGTTTACTTTTTAAACATCTTTATTAAAGTCAAACTGAGTATCCATTGAGAAAGTGTTTCAAAATGAAAAGCTGAAAAGTAGTTTTGAGAGCGTCAGTGAGTGCTTAAACTGTTTGAAAGGAACCATCCTAAAACAATATTTTCATCCTAAGCTTGTATCAAGTACCACTAGTCATTTAGATTGTCATTAAACTTACCACCACCCCTCACCCCTGCAAATATTTGAAAAATTACATGAAGATTTCTCCTAGGATATACGCTTCGTCCTAACTTGTAATAGCAAAAGTTGCTTTTATTAAGTTTTTAATAGTTTTCAAAATTTTTTTACAAAAGAAGCAGAAATCCATGTGTGTATTTAAAAAAGAAAAAAACTGCATTTCTTGGGAAAAAGCTTTTTAGTCACCATTAATGCACTTGCATAACATAACACGTTTCTACAGTATGCACAGAATGGGTGTTTTTACTGGGTTGCACCAAAAACTGCTTTGGTATTGGTTAACTTTTGTTTTTAATTGATAAGTCACTGCTGTTGTATCCTACTTACAGTTTCATCAAATCACCAAGGGACTACTAATTTTAAGTTTTACTGGATGCCTAAAGAAATGAGATTTACTTTATATAATCCTTAGAAGTGAAGGAGTGGAAATGAGATGCACACAGCTACCTGTTTGCTTGGGTGAAAATCCTGAAGGAAGCACCTGTAGGGAACACAGAGGATAATGTGAAGCTAGAATAAAAAAAGCTTACTGAAGAAAATTGCTAGAAGGTCAGCAAAGTTGGGGGATCTCTTGTAGATGAAGAAACAGATTGTTTTGGAAGGAACTATCGCTGTTACTCTTCCTCTCCTTCCTTACACTTCTGCCAGGCACAGCCAGGGTGGCAGGCTGAACTCTTGCTGCTTTAATCTTTTATCTCTGTTTTATGTGTTGTAATTCATTCACTGATGAACTTTGCCTTGTTGAACTTTGTATTAAATGCTGTTAGGGACAGCTGTGCCCTCGTGTGCATTGCTTCCTCCAAAATATTGGTCCTTTTGCAAAATTGTGTTGCTTGTCTGCCGATACAGGGAGTAAAAAACCTGTTTTGTTTTGGTTTTTTCCTGGGACATTGCATGCCAGTGCTGTGTGCTAGCAAATGAGTCAGCTATCCATTTATGTATTTGTTTCTAAGTTGCTTTCAGACATTTCTGAAATGAGAGCAGCGGCCTAGGCCAGCTGTACTGGGTTTCACACCAGACTGAGGAGCTAACGCTATGGCTTTCTAGGATCTGGAGTTAATGGCAAACAAGACAGTCCTGCTCCATTTCGCAAAGAGCTGTCAAACTTGTGTCCGCAGCGTAGGTCCTGACTGACCTTAATGGAAATATTTTAAAGGTGATGTGTGGCCAGATTTAATTACTCTTTGATATCCTGTTGCAATCCCACTCATCGTCAAAATCTTGTCTGCTTGCATTGAAAAAACCCTGCTGGTATGTATGTATTTCCCTCGCTGTTGTGAGCCCTCTTGGGCTGGAAGATGCCCACGGTCAGATCAGTGACTGTTTGATCTGTACGTCGGCTTGTACCCTGACCTAAATGGACTTTCTCATCTATGGGTGACAGTTTGACTTTGAGAAATGAGGACAATCTTGGTGTGGTAATTGAGAATTGGCACTTGTGCTTTCATACGGCTCACGCTGCCTTGAAAAGCCACACAGGCTGTCTTTACCCCAGTTTCTATACTGGTAAAAATAGCAGGCAGTGACAGTCTCCTCCCAGCTGGGGCTGTGAGGTTATTGTTTGCACAGGGATTAGTGTATGTGAGGAAGCTGTATTTGTGGATATGTGCTACTGGAGTAAACTTTCTCACGTGTAATGACCTTTTTAAACAGACAAACTGTGCTTTACATTTTGGTGTCCTGTATCTTTCTTTCTTTTCTTCTGTTAATAATCTCTTCATTTTCTTTTCCCGCTTTCTGTCTCTTCTGCAGATCTCTTGCATACCTTTGTATGGCATCTCTTCTTTCTTTTGAGTTTCTGTCCGGGCCATGCCTGAAACGGTTGCAGTTTCTGTACTGCAAGAGGAAGAGGCTGTCCTGCCCTCTCTGTTGCCTCGGTGCTGTCCCCTGCCTTGTGCAGCCCTACAAGTTCTATCAGAAAACTCCTCTGGATTAAAAGCACTTCTTTGTTTTATTTTTGCCAGGTTAACATTTACCTGTGATCATTCTCTGATCGGTTTCCCTCTTGCTTTCTGTGGCAGCGTCAGCTGAAAATGTGCATGAAAGTGCTCCCTGGGTCTCTTCCTCCCACTGTGCTGGATGGGCGATGGGTGCCGGATGCGACACCGGAGCCGCGTGTGGCAGCGCGGCTCACCTGCCCGACAGCATCTCTGCTGCGCCTCTCCCAAGCTGCTTCCAGAGGGGCCTGCCCATGCCTCGGTACGGCTCCGGTCCGGACCTCGTGGCATCTTCCTGCTCTTTCCTGGGTCATTCTGTCCCCTCTCTTCTTCCACCTGCCTTTTGGCCTGCTGTCGGGGCGGGTGGTTGCTTGGTGGTACTTGTGCCAAGGCTGACTCTCTGCTACCTTATCTACTGCAGCGCAGGAGGAGCTGGGGAGGAGCCCAGCCAAATCTGCTGCTCTGTACACCGTTGGTGAGATAGATGAGCAGGTTAGTCCTCAAAAGTGTGGGGCTGAGAGAGAGAGCATCATGTCATATGTTGGGAGTAATGCCTTATCAAATCAGTGGATGTTGGGTAGGAGGAGGGTAAAGCATTTGCATCGGTGTGGTGGATAGCCTTGGAGGCTGTTGATGGGTTTTGGTTGGATGGTGTGGCGAATCACACAGCCTGCCACTGTATGGAAAGTTGAAGGCAAGTGCACACACACGTATATCATTTGTTGTGCGTGGTTTTAATTTTTTTCAGGCTCTTGGTAAACCCTTGTAGCCTATGCTTTGGGACAGAGTCCACCCAGAATGCATGGTCTTTAGAGTTAGGACAATCCTGATCTGAGCAGGTGGGACAAAGGCATACGGTGTCTTATTTGCCATTCTGTGTTTGTTTCAGTACCGGCTGCAAAGCTATGCAGGAGCAGGGACAGATCTCGTGGTGGCACAGGCTGTTGGTATAGTCATTCAGCAAACACATGGGGAGGGTCAGCTCTTAATGCCAAGCAGCCGCATGCTGCGAGTGCTCTGCAAGTCTGCTCTGGAACATAGCATTTTTCTTGTTAAACTTAACTGCCTTGCTTTGAAAAAGGGAATGTTAGGACACATTTTGTATGTTTAGAGAAGAGGCGGGGAAAAAAAAAAAAGAAAGAAAAGCAAAAGCAAACAGCTGCTGTGGCATGTTTGTCCTTGTCCTAATCACTGTAAACTTAGTGTCCCCTTAGCCTGTACATGCTGCTTCTATAATACAAGTAGTTCAGAATAGGAACTCTCTTCTTGTGCTTCTACTTTTACATTTTAATACACTAATAATGAATTTCAGATGTGTGTTAATCTTAGGCTAATCCTTCTGATTTGTGGGCAGTGGGCCACGAAAGATTTAGCTTTATATCTATAGATTTATTATTAATAAATTATTTTTACTTCCCTAATAGCTGCTTCTTAGTTGCCCTTAAGAGGGCTTAATTTGCAGTAATTTTAATTTTACCATTATGCAGTTAATGATAGACATCTGGAATAGTAGACCAATGTCAGCAATCTGAAAATTGACACCCTATAATCATTTAGCTTCATAGTTTTTCTGCTGTTGCAGATTGGCAAATTGTGACAAAATAGAAAAAACCAAAACAGCAGCTTCCTCGCTTTCAGGAATTTGCAGACAGTCCACTTCTGAATCATCAACCCCAGCACGCTGGCTTGATTTTTAGAAGCTGAGTATAAAGTTACCTGAAATCTGTCTGATGCGGTGCAATAAAGTGTTATAGGCAATGCTGTTACCTGCCTCTCATCTTCCTGGAGACTCAAAGGTAACACAAACCTAGCTTATAATGCCTCATGTATTTTTATTTGACTAGGAAGTGCTCTGGGAAAGCTGCACTCCCGCCCTGGCAGTGGCTCTGAGTGCATGACTTGTAGGCAAGTAGATGAAGGAGCCTTTCCAGAAACTTTGGCGTTTGCTGTAGTAACATAAGTAAAAACATGGACAGAAAACAAAGCAAATAGCTTGTCTGTACCACTTTCAGTTCAGTCTTGGTTATAAATTCAAGCCTAAGTTTTAAAAATTGTCTTAGTTACATTGTTTTAAACATCATTTTTTATTCACTTTCTTCGGTAGATGCTTTGGGAAGAGACTTTCTCTTTGCGGTGGTTATTGCAGAATGACCAACTCCCCTCTTCATCAGGACAAAATAGGCCTGTCCACTTCAGGGAGAGGAAAAGTGTATCAAATAATTATACTTGCGTGTGACAGCAGTGTGTCTTAACTCTTTTGCAGAGTTCTGAGTACTCACTGCAAATATTTGCTTTATATTTGTAGAAGAGTTTGCTTTAATCAAATAAGCTAATTGCCTGGGAGAAACACATGGTCAGTATGAATAACTCAGGTGTCTCCTTGTCCTCTCAGGAGTCCAGCATTCTATGTTATGTCCAGGCTGCCACCGGAGATAAGGAAGGTAGAGGGCAAAGCTGGCTGTGTTAATAGTCACCTTATCTTCCTCTCCACCTCCTGCTCCCAAAGTGGTGTACAAATAAAGCAGCTTTTTTTTTTTTTTTTTTTTTTTTTTTTTTTTTTTTTTTTGTGTCTTGGTGACTTTTAGAAAGTGCAATGGACATATAATTAGACAAGGACAACTCGGGATATTTTTTTATATATGAGTGTACAAAACAGACCTTGCTTTCTGTAGAACAAGTGGACTTTATATAAATTTTAAACATGGGAATTCCTCAATCAAAAACAATTGCCATGAAGAAGTTTTTTTTTTCTCAGAATTATGAGGAAAAGGAGAGAGAAGGGAAAATGTTTTCCAAGAAGAGGGTGAGAAGTAGCCCTCTGCTCTTGTTTTTGGTGAAGTTCTCATCTTCTGATAGCCTCGTCTGCTTCAAGATAGTGTTGCAGTACCTAATGAGCTGCAGTCAATGGTTTACCATCTCATCTGCCTGGATACCAGAACTCCACAGATGTAAAAATTAAGAAGTTTGAAGTGCAAAATAATGCTTTTTGTTACTGCCTGATAAAAGCCAATTTCTACTTCAAAACTTCGTGAAGACACGTGAATAAGCTGTAAGGACTTGGAAGTGAAAAGGAGAGACTTGAGACGGTGTATCATGTTCAGTGCTGTTGAAAGCATGGGCTGTGTTGTCTCTGGTTCATGGTTTTGTTGTGTTTCAGTTAGAAGTTGGGCTTTCTGAGCAAGAAGAAGTTTTGTTAAAATGTTTGTTCACAACAGCATGCTCCTTAAGAAAACATGAGAAATGCAGAAAACAAGTCACTATTTTTTTTTTAAGCCTAGAAACTGTTCTGTCGGATGATGGGATAGTGACACTTGCAGTAATGTAGCTGAGCTTGCATTATAAAAGATCTCAGTTCCTTTGCAGTCCTAAGATTTGAAACTGGTCTGGCCTTTGGAAATGCTTGTATATCAATAGGATGATAATTTGACACACTTCAAAATGCCTGGGAAGACTTTCAGAAACCTGAATGATATATATGAAGAAGAAAAAGTGACCTTAAGTCAAATTGTTCTGACATACATTCTCACTGTTTCTTTTGCATATATAAATCATTACATATTGCTTTCCAATTTTTTAAATTGCTGTTGATTGTTGTAATGTTTCTCACTGGGACCTGGTTATTTTCTTTGAAAGACTGAAGCATAATTCCGTTGTCACATATCTCTGCATCCCTGTCTCAAAAAAAAAAAGTTAACTTTGAATTAAATAGGCAGTCTCAGCTTTACAAAGTAGATAGAGATAAATGTCCAGTTTGTAATCTGCTTATCTTAGTTTCTGCTACTACTTTGTTGGTAGCACATATATATTTATCTCCTGGGTGGGAATTTCCCAGCCTTTTTTAATCACGTGTGAATGCTGATACCTGATCTAGTGGAAAGTTAATCTCTCTTGTTTTACTGTTCTTTGTTCTTCCCTGTGCGCCCTGAATGCTGCCATGTTCTTACAGCCCTGTTTCCCCTCCTGATTTACTGGAGGTCTTCTCCCGGTCACCCGTGTGGTGGGTATATGCTTGAAAAGCTTTTGCGGGTCCTAAGAGGGGGTCCAAAACGGGATTGTTACAYGACTCTCAGATTTCCAGAAGCTCCAGAGACCGGCTCTGAGTCACTGCAAGTGCTGCCATCAGCTCCTGGACACTTCTCTCAGACCTGACAGTGTTTGGCAAGCAGTGGATCCAAATGTTAATACTTAACATTTTTTTAAGTTTGTTGGCGTACTGAGGTCTTGACCTTTCCTGTGAAGCTGCTTCAATAATTTCTGTGATTTCTGGTTATCAAAATTAAGCCAAAAAAAAAAAAAAAGGCCACGTGGCATCCTGCTTCCTGCTGGTGCTCCCTTGCCTGTGAGCGCTTCCGAAGAGTTCCTCCATGGGCACCACGTGGGTTTGGTGGGATCAGGCAACTCTTTGCAGTCCTTCAGCTGTAGGTATTTGTTTCTTATTGGTGAGAACAGAAATGGGTTCAGCAGTCATGTATCAAACCGAAATTGGGCCCTATGAATACATGTGCATGTSCTTGAATGCCATCTTCTGGCATTGAGGACACCGCTCCATGTTTGTCGGAGCAGTGTGTTGCGCTGCTGTTGGGAATACACTTGGAACAAAGAGGGACTTTGGAGGCTTCTTTGACTCTGAGCCAGCAGTCTCAGTGTGATGTGTTTAGCACTGGAGAAAGAAAAAACAAATGCATGCTTGTTTTTGTATTACTTGCGAGGAGGATCCTTTGTATGGTTTCCAAGGACTTGAGGTTCCTGTATGTTGTGCTGCCTTTTAACTCCATCGCTGTAGAGCACTCGGATGAGAGGTGCAGTTTCCACAAGCAATTGAAAATGCACGTGTGCCGTTTTTTAAGGTTTTTGGACCTCCTYGCTGCTCTGTGTCAGAGAGCCAAAGCAAAGTGCACCATGTTCTCAAGGCTTTTCTTGGTGGGAATATGTAAAAGCTGTTAATTACTCATCTGTTACAGGCTGGGTGTTTTACAAACAGATGGGGTCTATGGGTACATTTCACTCCGTTTGAAACCCATCTTCGTGTACATTGTCGTGTTAGCAGTTGTCGTTGCACAACAGAGCTGAATCCTGAGAGAGTTGTAGGATAAAAAGCAAAACTGGTTGAATTTTACTGAATTATCTGACAATACAGTAGTTTTATTTTTTGAGGATAAATTACAGTGATTCATTAAAAAAAAAGTTGGTTACATTTGGTAGAAGATAAAAGCTGTAATTTTAAAGTTTAAAGTAATTACACTTCTGTGACTGCTGCWACTGAGGCACTGCTTAGAGCATGAAGATGTACATTGCATGAAATTTCAGAGTTGTAGATACTAGATGTCGTCCTGAAAGATCTGGTTGCCTTTGCAGGAGTTAATGCAGAAACTACTGTGTGAAGTTGTTTGCTCTCTACTTGAAAAGTGGAACAGTCTAACAAGGATTATTAGAAGTGTCTGAAGTATAAAAAGTTTGTGTTTTTACCTTAGGACTTTAACAAAGTTGTTGGCAAGTGACTGTCATCACCCACAGGGCTGGACACCCATGGTTTCGGTGCCCTCTGGGCATCGGGCACCAGCTCCTGGCTGAAGTAATGCTGTAGCAGGTCGGCTCCTGCACCACGCGCTAGCCGCAAATCCCGAGCGTTTCAGAGTAGTGATGCTATCGGTATTAACAAGTACTGCCCAGCATCACAGTTACACCGGTGTCTTGGTATTAAACCTCTGGGTGGAAAGGCAGTGGGATTTGCTGTGGGACGTGGGAGGAGGAGGGGTGGTTTTCTTTCCCCTCATTAAGTGCCCGCTGCCCGGCTGGGTACCCGGCGGTGTTTGTCTCGCAACAAACTACACTGCAAGGTTGCGCTGAGTGCTGGTTTTTTTCCCCTTTTCGTCCCCTCTGGGCTCATCGGACCCTCGTCTCAGCACAGCTCTCTCCAGAGAGGCTGCTGCAAACCCCGTGGATGCAGCAGCCCGGTCCCACTCTCTGGTGGGGAGTCTGAGCCTGAGGGGCCATGCATCTGGGGAGAAGGAGGTGGCAGCAAGGTAGCGGCTAAGTGGGAAAACCAGTAGTGTTACTGAGGCCATGAAGCTATTTTGCAGTATTGTTGCCCCGTATTTACAGCATTGTGCAGAATCCCATATGCTTACAGGGCCATCACGGCATCCGTGCATTGCCCATCTGTTGCTTGAAAGCAGGTCAATGTAGAGGGCATGGCGGTGGTCAGATTGCACCAATCATGATAAAAAATGTGTTTCAAAGCAACAGAAGAGCTGTAAGGACRGCAGCCAGGCAAGGTTCACCTGCCCTGTGACCTGGAGCTGGCCCTCAGTGACAGGCAGGATCCAGCCCCACCGCCAGTATGTGGTCTTGTCTGTGRGGAAGCTCCTTCCCGGGACAGTGGTGGAGGAGTAATTTCAGGACAGAGCTTTAGATGTTGGAAGGCTGGTCACCTCCAGCTCCTYCTGCAGTGAGAGAGAAACAGGTTTCACCAGAGGATGGTCAAGGAATTTAATTCAGCTGCTTTGAATCGGCCTCGGGAGCAGCCTGTTTTTCCCAGCCCTTCAGAGGGAGGGGGAATGAGAGGTTTCTTAATTTCAGAGCCCAGGGTGAGGGATTGCTCACGTCCCCCCACGCTCTCCTGCCTCCCCTGCTTCCCCTGTCGCGTGCAGCTTCCCCTTGTCACAGAGGGCAGGGCGGCAGGTGAAGGTGCAGTAACTTTTTCAAACCCCCAGCATTTCTGACTTGCACAACGAGCCTGGCCTGCCCTTTCTGCTCAGGTTTTCATACAAGTTCACAGCCTTGAGACGCCGGGCCTTGGTCTCTGTGGTTCTGGGGCAGAGGCTGTGGCTGGCAGTCTGCACCTTGGGTACTGCAGGACTTTCTGCTGCAGAAGCAAAGGGCACCCGTGCAACCACCAGACCTTTCTCGGTGAGTGGTGCAAGCCTGGGAGAGCTGCTTCATATGCCTCCTGTCTGCTTCGGTGCACAGGGTGCTCGTCTTCAGCCTGCTGCCTCTTACTGAAGCTCAGAGCAGCATGTTGGTTAAGGCAAAACCCTACYGAAACAGGACGCTGCCATCCACGCGTGGTTGCCTGGCTGGGGAGAGAGAGGCTGGGCAGCTGGTGAGACATCTTGCCTAACGCGGTGCTGGAAACAGCTCAGATGCGATGCTGAACCTGTCTGGGCTGGAATTTGGCAGCAGGGGAAGGATGGGGTGTAATTGCCAGAGAGGCAGGGGGGCAAGTATGGTAACAAGAGAAAAAATGACTAAAGATTGTGGAGAGAAAAAAAAACGGGGGGGGGGGGGGGGGGGGGGGGGGGGGGGGGGGGGGGGGGGGGGGGGGGGGGGGGGGGTAGGGGGCAGGGGAGTGGCAGGGAGGAAGGTGTCCCTGAAAAAAAAACGCAAAGTGAACAAAGATACTGGTAGGAAGGGAAAAAAGAAAGCATGCTAATTTCAAGTGATAGGCAAAACTGATAGGGGACAACAGCAGATTGCAATCTAATGATGAAAGGAAAGACACACAATAGCAAAAGAGAAGTGAAATGAGAGAAAGGAGGGAGTGACTGATTCATAACTGTTTGCACCTTGTGTAACCACCACCTCCGTTTATGTAAAAGGATTTTTTGTGCAAAACGGAATCAAGTTCCCCCACTCTGGCTGGCAGAAGTGTGCAACAGTCCTGCTGTACTCTCTCATTTAATGTCAGCTATTACACAGGGTACAAAGGAGTCAGCCAGTCAGACCTCATAGTGATGTTGTAGGTCACCTCTTACATTTTGCCTATTTTTTTTTTTTTTTTTGTGCTGAATTACATTGTCCTATCGACTGAAGTTGTGTGTTGGCATTTTAAAATTAAGGTCTCTGCAATAAACACATCAATAAACGTACAAACAGTAAAGACCTGAACACAGAGATGATGAATATGCTAACCATATATAAGCATAAATTGTGTAATTCCTGGTTTTTTTTAAATGAGACTGGACCAACAAGGAGCACTGTGCTGTCCTCAGGAAGTGAGCAGCCATGTCATATTGTAGAATAAGTTTTGCAGTTCCTTATCATTTTGTGGATTTAACCTGCCTGCTCTGTTTTTGTGCCTGCCTCCTAGCGCTGTGTGCCATGTGCATCGCTGGTTTGTGTCCAAATCTTGATTCCTGGTCACGGGTAGGGAGTTGAAGGGCCTGTACTTGACCAACTCCTTGACCCGTGCTTTACATGCTTTGTTGCTATTAACTGCCTTTCTTCAATAGCTATTGTCTGATTTCTGTCTTGGTGTGTTCTGTCTTTTATTCGAGTCCTTTGCTGCAAGCCTGCTGCCTACAACCCACGAGGTGCCTGCTGCCTGCTTAGGTATTTCTGTGGCCTGTTGCTGACCCAGTTTCTGCAGCATTTAAACTGCCCTTTTGAAAAAGGGGGCATTTCTGGCTTTTGTGAGCATTCCCAGTGTTGCTGGGATAATGTGGCTGATCCCACAGATGCAGGTAGTTGCTTTAAAACAAACAYACCCCCCTGCCCCAGTCCCCATGCTTTCACTCTTGCTTGGAATTTTTTTTTTCTCCTTGTAAATAAATACCATTGTTAATACTTTCTAGTCATCGAAGCAATGGGCTGCGTTTTGGTGGACGGTTTGTTCTTGGAATAACTACTGAAATGTTTGCTGTGCAGGGAGGGGAGGGCAGTGCGCAGCCATAAAGAGCGTATGCTTCCAGRTTATAAGATGAAGACCTTTGCTTTTGTTCCCAAACTGAGGAAGCTCATTTGGGACTTAGAGTCCAACTGCAAGCTGCCGCATGTCTGTCGTGGCTTTGTCACGAGGTTTGGCTTGGAGGTTAGGTCCTGCTGGGCGTGAGCACTGGACTGGGGACAATGATGCTTGGTTTGAACACTTGCACCTTTTTTTATTTTCCCTCTATCTGCTGAAATTTCGCAGGCTGTGGAAAGGTAAGATGAGGTGTTGAAAACGTGATCTTGTGGTAGCTGCAAATCCACGTGTTACCTACTGCTCGCCATGGGCAGCACCTCATGCTTCCTTGTTCCCTCTGTCTTTTTGCCATACTCCTGCCAAAAGCCACGTCTTCCACTTTGAAACAATCAGAGATCTGCCTTACAAAGCCTCATTGCTCCTTTTTTAGTGTAAAGTACTGCCGTGGAGTGACATGATGAAGCCTGTTCAGAGGCTGACTGCGCTTGCCAAGCTTGCTTTCATGCACTCGAGTCACATGTGGGTCCGTACTTTCGAATGCGCCCCTCAGAAGGGGCAAAGTGCTCCACGCCGGTCCTGCTCCTAGGCCCCCCCAGCTGCCCCTCTGCCCATGAGAAGCCCCGCTGGCTTCAGCAGGAGTTTGCGCAGGTCCCGGCGGGTTCTCACGCGGGACCGTGACATTTATTTGCTTGTTATCTTGTAGAGGAAGGAGCGTTGAGAGACGTACGGCTAAGCTTGGTTAAATACGCCTTTGGGCTGCAGAGAGATCTTTGGCCTGTCGAAGGAGCTCTTCCTCTCATGGACAGCTTGAGAAACTCCGTATCAAATAGGTTAATGTGTGGAGCGTGCAGAAGCAAAGTGCATCCTTTCTTGCAGTGGAAGCACACCTCTGATTTGAGGCTTGTTAAGAAACTAAAACTAGTGTTACTGATTCTTTACCCTTAGTTTCATAGGTGAAAATTTCAAGTTGGTGAGCTCTGATCAGCTGCTTAGCTTTGAAATAAAGGAGGAAATGCAAGAATCTAGGGGAGGTGGAGTCTCAGTATAGCACTTGACTGCAAGTGCTTTTTTTTACCTGACACACAATAATCAAAAGCTGACTTCCTGCTATTTTTTTCAGCTCATTTTTCTCTTCTTCCTTCCCCAACCAGCTATCCTGCTGAAGGAAACAAATGTTAACTCGTTGGCTCAAGGTGCCCCATGCTGGAAATCACAGCTCTAGAGGTTAACGTGGCAGCTGTAACATACCTGAGGTTTTTTTTGGTGGCACACATTTTGTTAATAAACCTGTGAAACAGGGTGTGTTTCATATGGTTCTGCTTTGTTTAATAGCAGAAAGTTGCAGCATTTTGTACGTCAGAAGAATTGGCTCAGAGCATATGCTGTGCATTGGCTTCAACAGATCCCAGATGTTCTGTAAGGACCTGGTAATTTCCGCAATAAGCATTGTAACTACTAATCCTGGTAATGCCAAAATTTTTGAATTTTTGCCAGTTTGAATTCTCTGGTGTAAATTTTTTCATATCTGTGTTTTCTTTAACAACGTAATCTAACAAAGTATTAATACATGGTAGTGCTTAGGAGCAGGTCGCAAATACACTGTGAGAGTGCTTCCTTTTATTAATAGCACTAAATCATGGAGCTGTCTTTTCATTTTGCATACCACGACCCAGGGCGCCGAGTGACACAAGACAGGCGAGCGCAGCAAGCTGCTCTTTTCAAAAGGGGCAGCCGGGGGAATTCGGCAGGCTGTCTGCGTGGTGTCCTGCCACCGAAGGGGTTTACTGGCTTTAGGTGAGAAAGGGGAAATGATCCGATGCTGTGGAGGATTCCCCTGTTCTTTTTCTGCCCACAGGAGGGGATGTACATGGAAGTATAACTGGAGTCTTGTATGGGGAGTTGGAAAAGAAAAGCTTTTACTTTAACAGTAGGTATATATGACTGGACTATTGAAGTGTATAGATGAAGATGAAAATGCACAGTGCAATCAGTTAATAAAATATGAATGAACAATAAGTAGTCTTCAAATTTTGTTATCGCTATTGTAATTTTAAAATGTTCTTCATAAGAAAAAAGTGCCATATTTTTCTGGAGAAAATACATGTCCCGCCTAGTAAATAATATTACACATCACATCTGTAAAATTGCATAGATCTAGTAGGTTACTGCACCAGAACAAAAAGCTTTGTCAGGCGACAGCAAAACATTTGGAGGGGCACTAAAGAGGATATAATACACCCCAGCTGGGAGGGGTGGAAAACAAGAACAAGAGGGTGATGCTCCTGTGAGATGGAGGTGTTGATTTTGGGCCGAAGCTACTTTTTCAGTGTTGCTATTTGGTTAGTGACTTACCTTTAACTCTTCCTCCTTAAGATTTGGTAGTGGCCCCTGGGGTGTGGGAGAGCAGCTTTGTTCCCCCGCTCTACGCAGGACAACTGTGCAACCACAGCTTCACCCTGCAGCACTGTGCTTAAAGTACCTTTAAGAAAAGTGTAGCCTTGCTCCTTCTCTTTATATTTCTTCTTTGCATCATATTTTTGCAGTCATATAATACGGCTTGTGAAAATGCTGTTCAATGACATGAAAAATTAGGTATTCCTAGAAAGCTAGTGTATGTAGTTTAAATTCTGGGTAGTTTGCACATGCTTCAGAAAGTCTTGTATGAAGTTTCATCTGTTAGAGAAGAGAAATAAGATTTTAATAAGTCTGGCAATCAATAGCAGCAATAATTTTTCTCCTTATAAAACTGAAACATAGCACTGAGAAAGCTGGTCTTGATGTGTTACTCCAGCAAATGTTTGGTAAAAGAATTTTGAAAGAGGTGCGTGTATTTAAGTTTTCGAGAGGGACTTCCCCAGTGTCTTACCAGTTTGTAAACTAATTTACTGCCTAATGCATCTAAACTGTATATTGTAGTGTTTGCTTTTCCACAGTAGTAGCATTTGAAGCTATCTGGTAAAGTACTGTGTGGATAACTTGTACGATTTTCCATATTGAACCCATTTTGGTTGTCTGTCTTCATACGTTGGCTTAAACAAGGAATGGTATTGGGTGTTCGTAGGTAAATTACTATGCTTAAAGGTTGATGCTCAAAGATTATACTTTGTTTTTGTGCTGAAATTCACAAAAGAGAAGAAACACAAAGGCCAGGCTGATGTTTTCCACTGTTGTGTCAAACTTGGGTTTTGCAGCTTTAGGAGATGTGAACTTACAGACTTTTCCATGGGTTCTTTTCAGGGTAGATGGTATCAGGTGCATTGTCCAGACCAAAGGGAATAAATTAAAAGCAGAAATTATTATTTATTTTTTTAAGTCCTAAGTCTGAGTTTTCTAGAGTTTGCTTAGTTTCCTTTTTAGTTATTGTTCTTTCTTCTGTTTCACGGGGAAAAAAGGGGAGAGGATTTTTAGTACTTAACAGGTTCAGTGGAGAGGTTTCCTATGGGCGTAGGTCCACCATGCAGATCTGTGCCTTAGCTGTCCTACAGGCCTGTGCTCTCATTATAGAAAGAAACTGRAAGGCTTGGATTGATGCAGAAACAGCAAAAGGCAGCTCCTGTAGGAAGATTATCACTCTTAATTGCTCTAGGAAGATTATCGCTCTTAATTATTAAGCAGGTCAAGCTTCTCAGCAACCACAGAGCTCTTTCATGCGTTTTGCTGAACTGTTCTAACTTAAAATGGTTTCTGTCAAGATGGAAATTTTTGGCTGTGGCTGTAAATAGAAAAAGGAAATGGTTGGGTGCAATCATATTTGACAAGCATGTAACTTCCTATTGCCGTGAGCTTTGCAGCCCCACTGTGCTTCCTGTCGATGCCTCCCCCCTCTCGCGAGGCAGGAGCCAGATCCCCCGAGCTGGAGAAATCCCCCCCCAGCGTGTGAAAGTGAAACACTTGAAGGAGGGTTGCTGCTGAATTGGCAGAGATTGGCCCTTTGCTCTTCAGCCTAGGAAGACTTTTTGAGTAAAATTGTGTGCTTGATGAATTTTTATTTTAACTGGTAAAAACAGAATTGCAATTGATGCATTAAAGAGGCAAGGTCTGTTTTCACTTGGATCTCTTCCTTCTATACTGTTCGTTGTCCTGTAGACACTCTACAGGACCAGAAAACAAGTTCATTGTTATTTTTAGGGAATTAATTTAGTTGAGGCAGGTGTGATAGAATTGGTATTTGTGTCTTCTGGAATATCTGTCTCTTCCTTTGTTAGATTCCTAATTATGTTAGTACAGGACTATGCTTAAAAACAGCCCTTGCCACTAAAATCTTCTGCCATAGTTTCGTCGTTGCAAGGGCAGAATTAAGTACTTCGCTACCTAGTAAGTAAAAATAAGTGTGCTCTCCTTAGGTACAAGGCAGGTGGGTTTGTGGTCTGTCTTCTGCCTTTCCCAAGGTTCTTTTATCCTACCTCTTTCACAGGGCCATGCTGTGAAATTTGACTGCTTTCGGTAAAACGCTTTGAAAACTGTGGGTAGGGAACGGTCATTTAAATTTCACGGTATTTCAGCGCAAGGCTTGCAGTTAGTGCTTTGCCTTCAGCCGGAGAAGGCAGCGTGCTGACAGCGTGGAAGCCTTTTCTCTAGGTACTTCTCTGTGCGCTCTTTCTCTAGGGTTCATGTTTTCAAAGTGTCTGAAAAAGGCTATGAGCAGCACATCTCCACTTGAAAATGTTTCATTTTCTGTTTAGAGACTCTGGGCAGGAGCTTGGATAAACAGCGTGATCTTTCAGAGGTGTGGAGTCTCATAGCTCCTCTTGAAGTGATTTTGAGTTGTGAGGGTTGAGCAGCGTTCTTCAAAAAGCAGCCATTTATTTACATGTATGAAGTAGGCCAGGGTGCATTCAGGTTTGACTGCCTTTCTTAATGCTTGTTAATTAAGTTAGATAGGCAAGAGTTAACATCTCAGAAATGATTTGTGATCTTAGTGTCAGCTTTTGAAGAACAAACCTGGGTTATGCTGGCAGTTTAAAGGGTTTTTTTGTTGTTTTTGTGTTTGTTTGTTGTGTTTTGTTGTTTTTTGGTTTCCCCCCCCCCCTAGGGTTTGGCAACTACAGGGTAAGCAAATTACTTGAAAAAAGTGAATTTGGCTAAAAAGCTTTGAGGTTTAAAAAGGACAAAAAAAATAGTATGTGCTGCTTTGTGTGCCTTTGGGATTTGTGTTTTTATTTCGCATACTCATGGGCTAGAAGCATTCTTTAAGAAGACATGAAATGCAGTATTTTCTCATAACCCCAGATGTCCAGGACCTGGTAATTCAAGATAAAACTTCAGGAGTGACAAGGCTCCTGATGAAGCCAGAAGTGTTTGTTGTATTAGGCAAGTGACTCCTTTAATTTGTTTTGGAAAGAACTAAAAAAAAGGAGTAAACTTTATCGTTTCTGTGATTTTAACAGTTTAACAGAAGATTGCTGACTTCTTAAAAAAAGTTAAATTGTAAAGAAGCTTAAAAAAAAAGAAAGGCAAACTAAAGGTTTAATTTCAGAGCAGTTATCGTCTTAAGTACTTAGAGATCGCCTTATGAAATATTGCAAAATGAACAAGCAATTGTTAAATTATATGAAACAAAAAGGAGAATGAAGGTGGATGTTCTGCTTGCTAGGATATTTGGGATTTGCTGGCAGTGGTAGAGATGCTTCAGAGGAAAATGTTTGATGTGCATTTTGAACTAGTGGGCCCCGTACACTCATCCAAAACAAATAACTTAGTTATTTCTCAGCCTAGCTGAAACAAGACTCCTTTTTTTTTGTGTCCACAGGTGGTTGCAGGTTCAACTTAGGCCACATGGGTGCCTGATTTGCATGCCCAATTCACTGATAAGCCACTTATTGTTCTCCCAGGTCTGTGCTTGGGGGTTTCTAGGCGTTTATATACCTTTTGATTTTTAAAATTTCTGCTTTTTCCCCCCCCCCCCCTGCTCAAGCAGACTGTCTGTCCAAGATGCCTGAAAAATACAGGGTCCCCCTGGACCATCTCTAGAGAGCGTTGGTTGTTGCTTGAAATCTGGGTGGCTAAAGGATTTCGAAAGAAGAGGTTTCAGAAAACAATTTCAAATGAACTGAAGTCATTGTGAATTAATTTCTTAATTTAGTACAGATTTCAGTTATTTCAGAAGTTGAGGACTGATTTATGGGAGGGAGTAATTCCATTCTGCTGTTAAACACGCTTTATTGCGCTGCTGCTGCTGCTAAAATACAAACCACAGACACATCTGGAGAAGAAAGCTTTTTCTTTTCACCAGGGTGCTTGCTATAGCGCTTTGTGCCTCACTGCTCATCACCTCCGCTAGATTTCTTTGCAAGTCTTATTCTGATTTTTATCATGGTCCACATTTAACTTCTTTGGACATTTTTCAAGGAGATTGTTTGGGTGTGAGGGTAGGGAGAAAAGCCAATTTTTTTTATCTGTGACCTTCCATTTACATCCCGTTGAGAAATGCAACTTTATAAGCGCTATACTGTGAGTTGCTGTGAGTTTCATCCTTGCAATTTTGTTGTAGTTTTGTAATAAATATAACTGAAGCACTGCTGGTTTAGGTAACTATTCTGCGAAGGGTTTGTATGAACATTATTGCAGAATTTTATAGGAAGAGGGAGCACAGGCAGCGAGAGGAGAGAAGGTTGCCCAGAAAGGCAACTAATGGAGCGAGAGGAGAGAAGGTTGCCCAGAAAGGCAACTAATGGAGCGAGAGGAAAGAAGGTTGCCCAGAAAGGCAACTAATGGCAGTGGAGACAGCAGGGCTAGAGGAGAGGAGCCGAGGAGGCTGCTCACAGTTGCTGAAGGAGAGCGATGCACAAGGGGCCGAATGGAAGTAATGCAGAGTGGTTTGTGCTTTTACACGTTGAGCTAGGCTTACATACCTCTTTATCTCGGTACTGTTTAAAATAAACTAAGTATCAGCCCATTGAAGCTTTGGTGAGCAGGTCCTGGCTATAAGCTGCTTCGCCAACTTCAGGAGTTTTAAAAAAAAAAAAAAAAAAAAAAAANAAAAAAAAAAAAAAAAAAAGAAAGATTGCTAGACCTGTCTGCCCCCTTAAATCATGACTTTGGCCTTAAATACGGGATTTGTTTTTAGAGAGATTCTCATCCACTTCGCTGGTTTATTTTGGTTTAGCTCCCCTTTCCTATTTTCCTGTAGGCAAAACATGCTAAATAGCAGGCATGCATGCACACATACTATTTGATGGGTAGCACCGTTTTGGCCTTTCCTGCTTTCCACAGTCTAGGATTCGATCCCTGATGTACATAGTGTAGTTCAGAGAAGATGATGGCCACTCTTCTTCCAGAAGCAGCACAGCTCTCTGGTAAAGCATGTAAGTGAATTCCTAACGATGGGTTGCCAATCCCCAAGCATTCAGAAGCAGTGAGTCAGTCCTCCCTCTCTTCCCTAAACAATGCAGTGCTAAAAATACCAGAGTTTTTTGCCTTCTAGGTTTCCAGTGTTTAAAATTCACATTTTTGTTCTTTTACCTGCTGGGTGTTTTTTTCTTAAACAAACAAACAAAAAACCTCCACAGACTGGTTCATATGTTATCACCTGAGTCTTACGTAGGTATGGGGCTTCAGGAGAATTCCTGTCAGTCTCCAGAGCCGAGGTGGCGAGCATGGCAGGGCTGAGGCCATGAGGAGCCGCATTTCTCCAGGTGCTGCACATACAGCTTGCCCGTGAACTGTAGTGTTGCAAGGTACACTTATTTTCTGATTTCTGATGACTCTTTCTGCTCCTAGGAAAAAAATTAAATTTGGTTACAAAAAATCGTAATTTAATAATGTTCCTGTTTGTGTTTTTGGCAGAGTTGCCTTGATGGTAAACAAAGGTTTTAATTTTGTATTACCAAACAATTTTATCACCTCTCTTAAAGCTCCTGGCTGTCTTCCAGGAGCTGCAGTTTAACCTTCATAACTACCGCTTGGTGCTTTTACTGCCTTTAGTAAATGGGAGGTTGAGAGAAGAGAGGTAGTAGGTGATGTGACAAACCAAAGCTTTGTATCAGCTCTGCAGAAGACTTTGGTTCAGCTGCTGCTGGGATCTGTTTCTATCTCTATGTTAATTTCCTCTTAATTAACAATTTTCATTTGTCAAAATAATTTCTTTGCATCAGCTGTAATCAGAACTATTAAAAGTATTTGGGTTTGGTTGTCTCCATACGTGTGAATCTCATCCCTTTAGTCTGCTTTTTGTTTATCAGGTGTAGTCTAGAGGAATGAATCTAAAATTAGTCAGTAAAGGAGGGTTTTTTAATTTAATTTCTCTGTTTCAGTTTGCATATAAAAATTGTGCTTTCCTATACAATACATACATGCTTTTGTATCTCAAAACCTCATCCTGTGGGTTCATTAACATTCCTGCACTGAACGTACGAAGTGCCAAAATGCCAAACGTAAGTCAAATTTTACTTTTATCAGTATACTGAAAAATAACAGTACTGCCTAAGCAGATGCACTCAAAAAGAACCTCTTGTACGTTAAAGAATCCAGTCCTTTTTGCCTGCTGCTTCCAAGAAAACCCTGCAACCATAAAGAAAAAGACCTGACAATAAAATGCCTTCCCCCGACTTGCCTTTTCTTCATCTGCTGTGAACAAAGGGCACAAAAAGGAAGGATGAAGAAAGGGCACCAAGTAGCAATTACGATTATTCTCAACTACAGATGTTGCTATCTGAATCATCTGATAACATGCATCCTAAGACAATATAAAGTAATCAATTAAAGTAAAGAAATAAAGATACAAGGACGACTTGGAGGAGCTAATAGAAGAAAAAGGGACACTGGGATAAACTTCCTTCCAGGAAACTTCCCTTCGCTTCTGCTCAGATGCAGCTTATTCTGCAGATTGCTGAGTCTTTTATATATATAATTAGATGAATTAACTCAGTTTTGATGTTTTATGTAAAAAAAAAAAAAAAAAAAAAAAAAAAAAAAAANGCACAACAAAACCAAAAAACACCAACCCAAAACCCAGCAACTTATTCAGAGTAGATTTGGCCTTTTGCTTGGGTTTTTAGGAGAAATACTTTTCTTGTGATTTTGGCTAGTGAAGTATGAATAATACTGTTATGAAGAAAGATCTTTTTCTGTTGCACTTTAGGGGAAATAAAAGGGTCTTTGCTTATTTGGAAGAAATGTTTGTGTATAGTATACATTGCATATAAATATTAGATTTTGGGGCTGTAAATAAATATATAAAAATCATACTGACCTGGTTGTTTACCTGCTTTTACTAGTTACATCAAAGAGTAACGGAACTGAAAGAAGCGTGAGCAAAACAATTTCAGCTACGTATTTAACAGCACACTCAGCATGTGTGTAGTGAGCATCCCCTTTTGTTAGTCCCACATCAACAGGACACCAAAATGTTCTTTCCTGGAGCAGGAAATGTTGTAAAAGGCTGGAACTTCTCCGTGTTCCTCTGATGCCCTTTTCCCTACAGATAAGCACCTCTGGGGCTTCTCAGTGGAGGGCATATGATGGCTTAAGATTTTACAGCTCGTGCTCCTTTTAAAAAACAACAGCAAGAAGCCCAAACCAAACCTGCTGCTCTAGGGTGACACATTTCTCCGCTTGCACAGGCGGTCAGGGGTTCTTGCATTCCTCCATCCTGGTCTGCTCCCCTGGTGTCACTCCTCTTCCCCAGCCCACCCTCCCCTCCAGCCCCTGTTTGTGTGCTCCCCATCCACCTTTCTCCACGGCAAGCATCCCCGGCGCCGGGAATAGTGTGCGCGCTTAGGATTTGCCCCTCTCTGCTGGGTGTTTTGTGTGAATCCGGGTGATGAGCTGGAGCTGCGGGTCTCTCGGGCTCGCCCTCGCCTTCCCCCCAGAGCCTGCCCCCCATCTTCCCCCTGCTCTGGGTGACCATGTGGAGCCCTCCCTCGCCTCCCCCATGTTTCGGCTGTTCTTACTCTTTCTCCAGATCGATGGTTCAGGGTGTCAGCGTTTTAAATACATTGTGAGGATGGAGAGGAGGAAGGGCATTGAACTGTTGGGCTGGAAAGTGGTCATAATGGGGCCAGTTACACTAGTTTTTTGATACAAAGGCAATTGCTACTAAGTGTTCAAAGTAGTTGCCAGGATTTCCCTTCCCCTCTTCTATTTCTTTCTCCCGTTTCCCTCCAGTTCTGTTCACTTGTGCTTAAAAATGTCCCCTGAAATGTTGGAATTGGCCTGCTGTATCAAAATTTATCATTCAGAAGTTGGTGTTCAAGTGGTCTGCCTGAAAAAACAGAGATGCCATGGAGTKTGGAGTCCAGCTTTGTTAGACAGCACGCTTAATGTGATGTTAGCTGATTTTAAAAGCAATAAAGAATAGTTGGAAACCAGGCTTTTTCTGTTACAAAGAGGACTGTTTCTCCACGTTTGTTGTTTCAAGACTTCCGTTCTTAGGCTGATATTTGTGTGTCTTTCCCAGGCCTGTAACATTCTCATGAAATGATCCATGTACTTTTTTGGACATGTCATCTGCAGCCAGAAGAGAAATTTTTGGTATAATTTGAGGTGAATCTATTAGTGAGATGACGTTCTTAACAAACAAAACCCCCAAAACCAAAAAAACAAACAAACAAAAAATCCAAACAGCAAATGTTTTGTTTTAAAAAGTGACTTCAACTTTTAAATGTCTTAAAAAATTGCCTTTGGCATTTATTTCTGTGTCAGATCCCCTGCAGAGATCTGAATGTGTTGAATTGTGTTTGGCGCGTGGGGATGCAGAAGGGTGTTCTGCCAGCTTCCAGCTGGCTTTAAGAGACTTGCGGTAACACATTGGAGAATTACACTTCTAACGTAGATGGGCCTGTCCCTTTCTCTCTATAGTGGTGGGCTTTAAAATGCATCCTGGTTGTTCAGGTGCGATGGGCAGAATGATCCCCTGCCCATTCCCGCTATTCCAACCTGTCGTCTTCTCCTTTGGGGGGAAAAAAACCCCAGAACAGTGGTGGATTTCTCTTTCCACTAGTCCTGCCATTGAATAAACTCAGTTCTCGGGTTATTTTTTGGCAGTGCTTCGGGGCGGCTGATAAGCGGTGCAGGCGGCCTGGGGCTGGCCACCACACAGGGTTATGAGCGCAGTGCTGTAGGAACGTGGCTGTTCTGCTTTCAGGGCCAGGCTGGGGCTTGGAGAAATTTGGCAGCTTTTGTGGGGTGCAGACCAGAAGCTGGATGTCTTGTAACGATGGGCCCGTTCCTGGGGCTGCTGGGGAGCGGTGTGCTCTGAAATTACCTCCATACTTGGGAGTCAGGTCAGAGCCTGCAGGGTTCATTAGATGAGGCTTAGCTTCAGCCATCCCAGGTCTTAGGCTGCCTTCTTCAGAAGGAATGGGACGGCAGCCCTGGGATTCCTGCTGCTGCTGCTCTCACAGGGCTGTTCCCATTTTCTGACTATTAGAGGGTTGGCTGTGATTGTTGTCTGAACAGCAATACAGTGCATTTTTAAGAACCAGTGCTACAGCATGGCCTTGTTCACCCAAACCGAATGAAATGCAGTCTCCTACATCCACAGCTGCATTTGCACCCAGTGCATTGGGTGCCTATTGCAGAGAGTGAGGGTTGAGAGGAAAAGAGCTGATGCTGCTAGAGCTCCCCAGAAGGAAGATTAGTAAGCCTTGGAGAGCCGCTGCCAATTACATGAATTGGCACAGAGGAGCACTCAGCTCCTTGCCCTTCTCAGCAAAGGTTTTTCTGGTGGGAAAAGGTATTTCAGCAGTACCTGTAAGATGCTGGAAACTTAAGCGGCGGTGGGGTTCAAGGTGATACTGTAGTGCGTAAACCACTGGCTTAACTTTTATTTTGCTATATATGTGTGTGCATATAAAAAAAGGATCTGAGGACCCTTGAGAAATGTGCCTTCCCCCAAACGTCTGGGACTTTTACTGTAGTGGTAATTTTAATTTGTGTGTGTTTACAACAACAGTACTCAGGCTTTCTTTCTGGGTACATCTCTGAGGCTGACTTTTGGAAGGGGAAGAGGGTGCTGGTTGCTGTGGCGTTCCTGGGAACGGAGCAAGAGTTGGCTGGGGCAGACACAAGGTGCTTGGAAGGAGAGTGTCGTTCACCCAGACTTTGTAGTTCTGCGTCATCTGTTCTTTCGTTATTTTCTAGCAGCTCCCCAGAAACGCTGCCTGGATATATTGCATTCCTCCTGCTACAGCAGCAAGGGAGTTTGCTCCCTTGTATGAGAAATGTTTTCATAACAGTTGTGGGTTTTCATAATAATAAACCTGATTTTTCCTGACTGGTAATAAATTATGATGTCTCTATTGGTTTGGAATATAACGACAGAATTATGTAGGTACTTTGATATATTAAAGGTGTAATGTTACAGAACTACATTTTTAAATTGGGGACCAATTAACTGTACTACCACACATTATGCAAAGCAGCTGGATAACTAATGAGACCACAGTCCATCCCTCCCTTCTCAGACTYATCCTTGCTAGGATGCTTATTAGCATCATCCAGTGAAGATGAAACTGGTTCTGGCTATGCAACATGCAGACTGCTTCTGGGGAAGTTTTTAACAGCATAGCACTGGGTACAGAGATGTAATGAACAAGTGCTGGGCTTGTTTTTTACCACTGTGGTTGTTGGGACTTGTGGAGGACAAGTTTAAATTGGGAAGGTGGTGAAGATATCCTGGTATTTCTGTCTATGTTACAGGGCATCGACTCATGTTGAAATAAGCTAAAAATGTGCTAGAACTGATGGGAACTTTATTGTGAATTTTCCTAGGGCAAAGGAAAGATGATGATATGTGTGTTTCACATTATTTCTTACTCTCTTTTGCATGTAAGAAACGAGTTGGTTTCTGCATCGAAGCCACAGCTAGGCAAGCACTTCTTTTGATGTCGGCTTTTGCCCAAGCTGCTATTTACTCCTCTACCTCTGCATCTCTCAGGTGTGCTCGTACCAGTGCTTGTGTGAGTGTCGAATTGACGAGACTGGGGATCTGCTCCATGCTGACATAATTTTCATTCCCCAGGACTCTTTTTAAGTTGTTCTCCCTCTGTAGTTCACTGCATAGCCCCATAAACAGGTGTATCGGCATGACTGAGGGGATATGCGCAAGGAAGGGAGATTGTCCAAGGCAGCATTGCCTCTAAAATGGGATACCTCTCAAACTGCACTTTGGTTGGCATGAGCTTTCCAGCATGTGCTGTTGTATGGAAACCTTCTTAAAAGGTCAGTCTTGTGGCAGCCAGAGGAATGTATGAAAAGATTTGGAAAGAGAGTGTGTTTAGAGTATAAAGAGTCAGAGCCTGTAACGTATCTTCCTTCCCTGCAATGTGTAGCATCATGCCCACTAAATATTAATTGTGGCTTCTTTTCCCTTTTTTTCAGCTTCTCAGCAAAGATGCCTCCAAATGGGAAGGCCTTACATTTTCACCCATCAGTTCTGCATTTTGGAATGCAGTGAGTATCTTACGTTATTGTTATTTTGATTAATAACGAAGCAGGGAGGAACAACTATACTGGGCTACATTTGGGTAAAGAGCATTAGCTGAGACCATGCCATCCTCTGAAAAAAAGAGAAATAATAAGTAGTTGCCACAGGGTTGGAACTGTGTTTCTTGCCTTGCAATGCTTTGTAAATGAAAATCAACACAGTTCTAGGAAGGAGGAAAAGGGAATAGGGAACCATAACACATTCTGGGTACATTCCAGGTGATTCTGCATGGATGTCAAATCAGTTCTTCATGCTGGTTGGTCATTTCTTGAAAAATTGCCTTTCTAGTGGAGGGGGAGCTTGTTGTTGCTTCCTTGTAACTTCTGAAAATAAAATCCAGAAAGTCCCAGGCAAAACATACTGGTAGAATACTCGAGATTTTTTTTTTTTTTTTTTTTTTTTTTTTTTTTTTTTAGTTCTCTAAGAAAACTTTAAAAATTATTCTTAAATGATAATCAGCCTTTGGTCTATCAGTAACCAAAAAGAAACACAATCCCCTTGTGAGTTTAAGGAATGTTTCAGAGGATGAATGTTTAAGATGCTGGGTTTTAGGATGTATTAGCTAAAGCAAAAGCCTTAAGAGAATCGTTGCTTTAGTTGACAAAACAAAACTTTGGTTATTTAAACTTTTTTATTCAAAACTTTGTGCCTCGTAAGGGTTGTGTTTTTCTTAATTTCCCGGTGACTCAAATGAGTTTTGGCTAAGCGCACTTCTCGCATCCCAATGTTACTTACTGTCTTTGTATACTAAAGGGCAAAATTTGTTTGGCATGTTTCCAAAGAATAGTTACAACTAGGAAATTGTTGCTTATCAACATGTTTTAGAGTGATTTGTGTTTGTTGCTTTTTTGTGCATTGCCAGTGCTTATAAAGTGAATAATTTCTTTCTCTTTTCCCCCCCCACCCTTCAGATTACTGGGGTTACCCAGAGCTAAAATGCTGCATGCCTACAACCCTAGTAGAGATAGAGAAGTTGTAGTGAATTCAGTGTTTACAGCTACTAGACAGTTTCATGTGTCTCCTGCTCATAGCCGGGTGAGTGTTGATGTACTTTTGGAAACTATGTAATGGCCAAGTGCCAAGCTTTCGTGCTTCCTTGGGCCTAAGCTTTTCATTCTGTGTTTTTTCTTCGTGCTTTTTTGTGGGACCTCCAACTTTTTTTCTGTTGGCTAGCATTTTTTTTTGCTCACTTCTACTTAGACTGGTAAGGGAGAAGACATCCAAAACCTACAGTAGGAAATGTGTTTTACAGTAACAGAGAAAGAAAAGAATTTTTCAGTGTTAAAGAGGCTGTTTAAATCTCATTCTGCTCTATGCAGCATTATGCAGTAATCCACAGGCATGTGGGTGTTTTACAGCCTTGAATTTTCAGTCTTTTGAATGGTCTTGCATATTCCTCAAAAAAAACTGCAGCGAAATGTTTTATGCATTTTGTATTGCAATTATGAGCATAATTCCCTTATGATCTAAGACCATTATTTTAACTCTGAATTTTTTTAATGATGTGTAACAATATAACGCATGTTAAGAATGAATCGCTGTGATCTCAGTTTGATGAAGCCCAGACTTTATCCTCTGCTGATGTGCAAAAGGTTTTTATTATGCTTTCATCTGATTAGTGTTTTTACTATGGCTGAATGGGTATTACTGTGCAGACATAAACGTCACTGTTCTTTCAGTTAGACCCATTTGGTTACTAATTGTGTTGCCCAAGTTCAGCTTTGACTCATTTGACTATATATCACAGGGGGCATTGATTCACTTTGTAATAGGTATCTATATGCAGGGAAGTGTTTTTGTGCACGCAGAGGCTGTCGGTGCTGCATGATTAACTTCTCATGCGAAAAGGAGCCTTGACTGATGAGGCCCGAGCCAGCCGAGAAACTCCATCCATAATACGGCGAGTTGCCACGTGGTCTCAGTTCTTCTCTGTAGTAAGAGTCGAGAGTTGTGGACAGGTGAAACTTCTCAGGGCTGAGGTTCTGCTTCGTGGGATCTACATATAGGGGTGTACATGTGGAAATGTCTGTTGGGCTGTGCGACTGAATGGTGGGTGTCGTGATCACCAGCACCGAGCAATCAAGCTTCTTTGTGGTCTCTGCAGGTGATTCCAGCGATGGGAAAAATGTCTTTCAGAGTACTCTTCCTGCCAACAGAAGAAGGCAGTATTGAAAGCTCATTATTTATAAATACCTCATCTCATGGAGTACTTTCATATCAGGTAACTACTTTTATTTTTAGCTTGAGTTTTGGATTTACTTGTGTTTTAAAAAGTGATTTTCATACATTTTGAACTTAGAGACTTTCGAAGTTCATTGAATTCCTGATACAAATTGGGTGGGGTAACCTTTACAATTCATCCCTTTTACCAGATCTTGCTAGTCTCACGATCCCTCATACATGTATATGGTTACAATTACTATTATTAGTGGGGCTACTTGCGGTAGTAAAACTAAGTGTATTTGTATACGTGTACTTACAAGCTCACGGCCCTGTCACTACTAGTTGGTTTCATACAATACTGCAGTCTAGACTGCACTGTGCTGGAATGCATTTGTCATGAAAAACGTATTTAGGAAATATTTTAGGTGGTTTTCAGCTACTCCGCAGGATTTTATGTAAACACATCGGGGATGTAGCACAGGGTGAGAGGTTTAGGCCCTTAAAACATGAAAGCTGAAGTAATGGCTGTGCATTAAAGCTGTCTATTGTCTGATTAACTAGTGAATTCAAGCAAATCTTAAGCTTTTTTTATTTTTATACGGGACATTATATACTCCAAATTCTTTGCTTTTATTAATTTGTTAAAGAAAAATCTAACTCTGAATTCAGTGATTTAGAAACAATGCCAGCTTTAATCAACCATCCAGCTATTCCATTCCCATACTTTGATACTGTGCTGGAAAACAAAGCTCCTTAAATTGAAGCATAGGTAAGTTCAATTGAAATACATGTTTTTTAATACAAATGTTGCATTTATCTAGTATTTATTAGAGGTAATGCCACATTTGGCAGGAACTTTTCCTCAAGGATGAGGGAAGAGTGCATTATAGAGTGACTGACCTTTTCTTTTTGACATCTCTCCTCTCCTTGCACTCACTTCTGACCCCTTGATTTATTGCCTGGTCAGGTCAGCCAGGGCCTTTTATGAAAAAGTTATGGAGAAGCAGTTGTCAGTGCTACCAGAAAATCAGTTTGTCTCCTGTTGGACTGCTGCTAAAATCAGTAACGGACTGGTTTTCATGGACAGTTTCACCAGCCACCTGAAACAGAGGAAGTACCTGCCCAGCTTGCATTAGGTTTGAGAGTTTCAAAATCAGGCATAACTTGAGTGGTTGATGCACAGTTACAGTGCTCTTGAGAGCCCAAAAGCCTTGAAACATGTTTGATGTTTCTAATGCATTTTTTGCAAGAGTATGTACAGAAGATTCACCCAAATGGAGAAGAGGTACCATTATAGTAAAATGTACTTCATAAATGCCTCCATAAAAAAAAAAATAGCATATTCCCTTTGATCTGATACTTTCTATCTGTAGTCAGAGATCGTCAGTGAACATAGAATGCATTGTATTATCCTCTTAATTAAAAACGTGTTTTTTTCTATTACAAAAAAAAAAAAATCTTTGCATACAAGTGAAAAACCCCAAGGCATTTTTCTTAACCTCTAATGATCCCCCCCCCCCCCCCCGCCGCCGTTATCTTGCATCTCATTGCCATAAACTAATCTTGGTGGAGCGGAATATGAATGCAGTAAAAACATTCAACTTGCAAATCTTTTAGTGCTCTGAAAACTGCAGACTTTGAAAACCAAAATGACCAAAAATTGTTTTACTCAATTTTTAAGGCAGAGCCATTGAATTCAATATGCAATTGGACTAGTAACAAAGTTTTTCCAGAAATTACTGCACTGCCAAATGGTGATACGTGTATTGTTATTGCCTGAAGAATAGTAAGAGAGTTTAGATGCTTTCTTTTTGAGATAACCTGATGCTCTGCTGGTGAGCGCTTTGTTTTGTTCTTGCAATAGTGCCTGAATGAGTGAAGATGCTAAAGTGCCATTTATGTGTATAGTTACTTTCCACGTTGGAACTTTATTTCTATAAATTGTCTTTTAAAAGAATCTAATGTGAAAAACCAATCTGTTTCTTGGGAAGATTGTTATTATTAGCAAAATAGTTTTGTATGTTACTGTGGTAACTGAAATATTAGATGTTGATGTAATGACCTCTTTTTTTAACACCAGGTTTTTGGAATGGGAACTCTGACGTCTTCTCCAGAAGAACCTAGAGTGCAGCTAGCAAATGCCTACCTACTGCTTCCACACATTCAAAACATCCAGGCGTCACACACGCTGGTACAGTATACATTTCAAACAGAGATGAAACATAAATCTTCTTAGACGTAAAAGGTTTTTGTCCTCAGGTTGTTGGGATGCAAGGAACGTTAACAAAAAGTCCAAGTACCAGTGACTGCAGGAGAGAGGTCGCAAGATACAGGGCTACTGTGATCAGCTGGTGTTAACGATTTTGTGAGACAGTCTTTGGCATTTAAACTATTCCCACTTGTTCTTGTTCATGCTCCCGTGGTGTGCTGTCCTCTCAGTTGTGCCGACAAAAATATTTGTGAGGCCCTGCTCTGAACTAAACTGGAGAATTAATCTGTCCTAAAAAAAAATAAACTTTGTACTATAAAGCCTGGGGGGGACACGACTGTTTTAGTTCTGTTTTTTACTTCAGACCTGTTCCCCATGCCAGTTCACAGCAGGGCTGCACCAACAGTTTGCCACAGTTAAAAAGCATGGCATACTGTGTGGATGAGAACGACAGCTGGGAGTCAGGCTGGAGTATCCCCTCCTGCCCGTATCAGTGCTGAAGATACCAGCTTTGCTTACCTCAGCTTGACCAAAGCAGGGAGCTGTGGAGAATACAGCAAGGTGGATTTACAAGGCATAAATATTTCAGTTGAAAGAAGCTTTAACGATTTCTGTCATTGGTTGCAGTTGCAGGTATTTGCATAGTCTTCCAGGCCATACAGAACCTTTCAAGTGAATAACTAACTGGAAAAAATTCATCTTTCAAATTTCCTTTTGTATTGTACACAGATTTAGTTTTTTCAAAAACATATTTAGAATATCTTAGCACCTAACAGAATTTAATCTTTTATCTAAATGTAAGCTGCATTGATTGCCTTCGTGATGTCGTCTTCTGTTCTACCTGAGAAAAATTCTCAGCTCAGATCATATTTTTCAGTCTGCTCTGTATATGTTAGGTCAATCTTACCTCTACCTGAGGATAATGCACAATTTCCTTCTCTTCCTTTCTTTTCCTCTGTACCAGTCTCTTTCCTGTAATCACACAGGATTGCTTGTGGGCGTACACAGACAGACTCTTGCGAAGGAACCAAAAATGTTCAGGTTTTGTAATTTGGGGTGCTAGGGGTAGAACTGGGAAGGGTTTTTTGGATGCTGTTCATGATATGTCTCTCTGCATCTTCACGTCTAGCTCGATGCGTTGTTGTCACGTACTGTCTGAAGTTTGGATGCAGACTGCTGCTTCACAGTTCTGTCTGAATTCCTGAGTAGAGAAGTTTTGGGGAGCATTTGACATTTTCGTTACTGTATAGTGAGGAACATTTTCCTACGCTTTATTTCTCCGGAGTACAAGCTTGAGGTCACGTTTGGCAGTGCAGCATGGTACCACCTGGTACAACCTGGCAGCAGCCTTGTCGCAGGATGTGAGTTGTGAGACAGTGTTGACTCAGTTCTCCTATCTCTGGGTGTAATTCTCCTGTGCTGGGCTATGATTGAGGAATTACTTTTCAGTTCACTGAACGTTACTGATTTGGACAGAAATGCTGCAGCAGTGGGATGGGCTCCTCAGCTGTTGAAGGTGGTAGACAAGATCTATATACTGAAGAGGAGCTTATGGCTCGAGTTCGGGTTCTGTTTAGAAAAATGTTGCTCTACACATAGCTCTCCTCTCCAGAAGTGCCTCCTTCAATTCACCCCACTACTATTCTGATCCAGATCCCATGAAAATTGGTGTGATTCTGTTTTGTCCAGTTTATATTTTAGGCTCAGAAGCTGTGGGAGGAGGAGAGGTCTATGAGGTTTGAGTGAGTGACTACACACATGCAAACTTAAGGATACATAACTACTAAACATACAATGGAGATTTGTAGTGAAAAAGCATTTAAAACAAACCAGTCATACTCACTTAACTGTGCACATTTGCTTTTCCCTGTTTATTTTTAGCTGAAGTAAAATACCAGTGTAAGTTCAGGATAGCGTAAGCCTCATTTGCACATCCCTTGTCATCTTGGGATGAATGAGTTGTAACCTTGGGCGACAATGTCTAGTTCAATACGCTAAAGGTATCCTTACCTCTGAAGTCTACTGATCCTGCTTGGAAACCTGTGAGAAAGCTCACCGGGTGCTGCATGGTGTGTGTCTATTTTTTGCCTCTGTTGTCTCCTGTTTTAAAGGTGGTTGTGTTTAAGCTGTTTGGTCATCCTTGATCATCAAGGMCAGAAAGGTAAAGTCATTTAGTCCCATCATGTGCTTGGTAAAATGGCTTCTCAGAACTGCTGGAGGCATTGTTACCATAACCCCAAATACTTGTTCTTACTCCTTTGATGGTTGGAAACCTACACCTGACTTCCAATCTGAATTGCTTTGTGTGGCCGGTTTATATTTAAGATACATGTTTAGTTTACATAACTCCTCCTGCTTCTGACGCTTATACCCAGAAGCATTTGTAGGTGGCATCGCATCTTTCAGCTTTCGCTTTGCCAAGCTGAACGGTCCATGCTCTGTAGTATCTTCTTTAGTGATGGGCTGTCCATTTTCTTAACCAGATTGACTTTCTGCAGCTTCTCCAATTTGTAAAAATTTCTTTTGAAGGTGAATGGCCAGAATTGTACATAGGGGTATGGGTGAAATTTTGCCTCTACAGAGTATTTATGTTGGCAATATGATATATCCCTGGGGATTATAGATGGAAGTTTACCTCTACAGTAGTATTTCCATTGGAAATACAATATGCGACAGGTTTGTGTTTGCGTTTTTTGTGGAAAATGAACTTCCATTGATTTTGTGGGTTGTTTTTATCCTTTAATAGGCAAAGGTACGCAGGCCTTTCCTTTTTCTCCATCGTTCTGCCAATTTTTTTTAGCAGAAACTCTTGTGATTAATAAGAAAAGAAAAAGAAAGACAAAGTTGCCTTTTCTACTGTTGAATTTCACCCTCTTTCTGTTACTCTTTTCAAAGTTTCTGCTTTTGAAGGGTTCACGATTGGCATGCTCTGGCTGTGGTCCTGGATCCCAGGATTTCTGGGCTCCTGGCTCACTCGTTAGGAGGAAAGAAGAGCTGTGTCCAACACTGTGAATTCATAGTATGTCCATGTGGCCATTCAGCAGTGGCTAGTTACCACTAAGCCGTAACAGATGGTGGAGCCCATATAGGTCATCTTTGTTTATCCAGCTTCTGGATGTAGTCTTTGCTCTAGTTGCCTGTTTTTCAGCATTGTTTAATGGACGGCACTAACAGGGCAGCTACATCACTGCCTCGTTGTGTTCAAAATGCTGTACAAACACACTGGAAATGTCAGTGGAAGAGTGACCTGTAGGGTGGAATGTCTTATCGTAGGAGACGCAGACATTACTTTGCTGACTTCCCAGAGGAGTTTGGAGTTTATGAACCAACGACATGGGAAATACTGCAAGTACTGGCAGGAACCCAAGACCCCCTAAGCTATGTTTTGTACCGGTGGACAGAGGATCAGAGAAGCAAATGTGTGCAAGTGCGGTGTTTGGGCGTGGAGAAGGAAGGTAGTAGGACAGTAGCGTTTTCTTGGTGTGCCATTCTGATAACTGCCTGCAAAAAACTGATGAAACTCTGCTGAATCGTTATTACAGGGACAGCTTATTAAAACCATTCAGAGTGGAAATACCTTTTTAGGGCCAGGGACTGTCCAGGACAGAAAAACTTTGAAGTATCAGCCTGCAGGAAGAAGGGGAGGCTTGTTCAATGTTTGTTCTTTTTTTAATTATACTGTGGCCAAACTCCAGGAAGTGGTTTGAACTCTGCAGTCCTGACAATGATGCAAGAATATCTCTGAAAATCTTGTATAGAGCCATGTCTGATTGACAGGGCACCTAAGGCAGAATAAGGAATTCTTCCCCTAAAAGTGACCTCAGGTCTGTGGTTGCTTGGTGGCTGTTGAGCTGGCCTGTGCCAACCATCCTGTTGATGCTCTGTCTCTCTTTTGATGGACGAATTATTTCCTAAGTAGTTGCCTACTATACTGTCCCGCAGCGAGAATCCTAGACCTTCGCCGCAGGAGAGCAGGGTTCCTTGCAGATCAGATGGTTCAGGTTTTTAGGGTTTTTTTGAGAGGCCTCTGTTTCTTTAGAATTTAAATGTAAGAACTTACCAAAACTGGCAAGAATTTCATTCGTGTGGCTTCTATCAGACTTCTCTATTCGGTTCATATAGGATTTGTGGGTGCTGAGTGTGTGTGTACATGCAAGTATGTATGCGTGCATACCTAATGAAAAATAGAGGCACCAGGTAATGAAGTGGCAGTGGTTGTACTGCTTTGCAGCACTCTTTCTAACTTTTCCCCTTGTGCCGTGCCTCTTCTTTTCAGTTTGCCTCTGGTGCAAACATACGCTGCGTAACTCAGCTCTCTGCTCTGATTCATAGGCAGTGATATTTAGTGTAAACGGAGCACTTGCACTGCTGGAAGACGTGGACATGGTCCTGGGTTTGTCTTCTTGGAAACTCTGCTTCTGACAGTGTTTTCTTCTCAGATGCTTTATCTTCTTTTTATGGTTAACACAGCTGTTCTACCAGTGTTGTAAGATARTAGGCATGACAGTTACGCATCTATTGTCTGCCTTAGATAAATGAAAATCCTTTTCCTTTTCTGCAGATAGCTTTATAAAGAGAAATAAAAAATTCCCATGGAATATAGATCAACATCAAATACACCCCAGTAACATTTTTTTCCCCTCCATGCGTGTTACATTAGCAGCTGCCATTTTAAGGTGACAGCAGTTTCCCATGTAGACCTATGCCAGGTCAAGAAGTTCAAAAATAATGTTGGAAAAATATGATTTAGCTGATTTTTTTTTTTTTTTTTTTAATAGGGGTGTGGGTTCTTAAACTACTTTAAACTACAATGGCATTGAATAAGGGCTAACAACTCCTTATTTAGGACCATGAAAGCGGTAGTGTTCTCTCAAGAACCACTGAGAAGGGAAGTCTAAGCATCAAGGTTTATCTGACCAGAAAAGCGACCCCCAAAATTGCTCTTTATATTATCTTACTGCCTCGTTAAAACTCCACTAGTGGTCTTGGCCGTGAGAGGTTAGTAAGTGGTGCATGTTTTGGAATCAAATGGGTTTTTTCTTCTGCTCTCAAAATTTGATGAGGGCAAAAGCGTTTGTAAAAAAGAACAGAGGTGGCGGGGGTTCACGTCCCTTGGAGAGCTGTGCGGGGGACAGGGTTTGGGTCGCCGCTAACCACCTTTGCAGAGGTTACATCGCCCTCTTGTGTGAAGCCCCAGTCATTTTGGTATGAAATCCAGTTGAATCGGGAATGCAGAATGTATGTTGGCTTCCTTTTGGCTGTGCTTTTTATAAAACTGGACCTCATGAAATGCCACGCGTGTTGTAAATCTACTCTGCTCAGATGCACCCTGCCCCCTTCTGTCTGTCCCAGGGAGAGACGAAATAGGGTGTTGGATACTTTAAAAACTTTTCTTCACAGTTTCGCTTTTCAGCATCAAATTATTGAAATTTTTTAAAGTCAGTTGCATCGACGCCCTCAGAAACATGAACCTGCAGATACCCCACTCAGATATTTAGTTCAGTATCACAAGAGAAACTAGGGGGAGTTCCACATCAGTCTCAAAATCACCAGGAAATTTTGCTGTAATTAAGGCACTGATAGAGAGAGAGGTCTGTCATTCTGAAATTTTTTTTTTTTTTTTTTTTTTTTTGATTTAGAATCACAATATACTGGCTGAGCAGTTTGTGCAAGTAATTTGGCAGTCCAGATTTCCAGATAGCTTTCATGAACTATGCTTGGCTTTGTCGGCGCTGTTGCCCCATTAGATTTATGAGTGCTTTACAAGCTGGCACAATCAATGTYGTCTTTTCTTTTCCCTTTCCAATCAATAAAAAGGCAAAACAAGTATTTTCTGTCTGTCCATTTTTGGCATGAAGCCTATGTATCAGACCATGTCCAAGAAGCATTATGTTCTTGGCCTAGCAACTCTATTTCAGTATCCAATCAGCAAAGAAAATATACAGAAAACAAGGAAAGAAAATTTTATATTATACAAAAAAGGCTCTGTTGAATACAGTTTATTGACATATGAAAATTTATAAGGGTTGCTCATATTGATGCTGTATAAATATTTTATAATCATGTATAATAATAGTTTGATAAGTAAGTGGATATTGATGGAGTTCCTGAGAACTGGAGATTGATTGCTGGCCTACTGTACAGAGTAATTGTATTTATTTTAAAAAATTTCCTTACATTGCTGTGTCGTGCATATGCAAAAACAGTTCTATTATCTTTGTAAATTGTGGTGTGTGAATCGGATTTATATGGTAACATCTTTTGAAGCAATGTGCTTGATGTTTTCTTCACTTTTCCTTCTTACAGGCAGAAACTATGAATGCCAGTCTCTTACGTGTTCACCTTGAATGCAGTTTACCTAATGATGCATATCAGCAAGTTAAGGTATGTTTTATTATAATTTTATATCTATTTAAGTCATCTTATTGTAATCCAAGTTTAGAGGGGCACTTTCCAGAGCTCTGGAAGTTTAGCAACAATGCAATTTCCAATGTCTCAGTTTAAAGGGGAATTGTGCTCTTAGCTATGCTTTTATAAAACGGTATCCTGTGGAATAAATTAAATGTCACACACATCACACTACAACCTTTAGGAGAGGGGGAGATGGGAGAAGATGCCCAACACCCCCCCCCCCCCCCCCCCCCCCCAAAAAAAAAAAAAAAAACAAACCCAAAACTAACCCAACAGGCCAACAGGCTAAGCATTATGATGTGTAGGTGTTGTATTACTTACATGGAGTACAAAAGTGATTAGATTCCTGTAATTTCCTTTCTCCAGAAACGTTTCACAAGTTTCTGGTTCACACTGACAAACGTTTCACAAGTTTCTGGTTCACACTGACAAGAGATCAATGAGCGGAGAGGCTGAAGTCTGGGCTGTCTGGGCCGTGCGCTCAGGAGGCTCTGAAGGTGGCCTTGGCGTTGGGCAGAGCTTAGGAGGGGCCAGCTTTATAGCAGAAAAGCCCCCTCCGCAAGCTCTGAGCGTTCAGGACGGTGGGTCTGCTCCTCCTGGGCAGTGCCATCCAAATCTCCTCTTCCCCTCTCTCCTCAAATGTCCTTACACAGTAAATGGGTGTTGGTTCACAGCGATGATGGTACTCAATGGGGTATTTTGTTGTATCGGATATATAGGCCCGCGCTGTGGTCTGCGGCACCTTTCTTTCATTAAGTGTGACGAGGCCCAGACTCCATAGCTGTTTTTCTGTACGTTACACATCACAGTGATCCTGTGCTGTTTTACTCCCATGTTTGATTCTTGCATTGCACTGGTGAATAAGGCTAGGCTTGAGATGCACCTGCACATGCTGAGACGGCACGTAGTGCAGCTGCCCGCTCTTTGATGCGAGCTTCCCAAGGGCACACCATCCCTGTGCTCCAGTCTCCACAGTGGCCTCCTCTCCTGCTCCTGGCAGCCATTTCAAGTGCTGAGGGTTTCTTTGATGCTCTGTGAGCGGTGAACCGGCATCCCATTCCCAGAGATGCTTCCCCACTCCCGCTGTACCTCCTTGCGGCACTTCAGATTAGCTGAAGGCGTTTTGCTGCCGTTTCACGAGAGCACTTCACGTGCCAGGGGTGGAGGTTTTCTCCTCCTCCTCCTCCTGAGCAAATTAGTCCTCTTGGTAGGGCATCGGAGCCTGAGTTTAGCGACCTTCATGGTGTGATGCAGGACAAATTTATGTTACTCACTGTTGATTGTCTAGTTTTGTTTTGCTTTGTTGGCTTTAATTTTTTGCGAAATGGTGTCTGTGTCTTTGTAGTTGCTAAGACTCAGCTGTCTTAGCAGCAGCCACTACTTAGAGAAGGAAATAAGATTCTATTTGTATTTGTCTGAAGTATTCTAGCCAGACGACAGTGTTTTCTATTAAGAATTGTACATGTATGTTTGTTTTTTTAAAATTACTTCAGTGAGAAATGGAGACAAAAAACACAGGATTTGGAAAAATTAACTATAAACAGACCAGTGAACATGAACTGTCTTCCTACCATTAAGACACATGCATCAGTCTGTTTATGGCACATTTTATTGAAGGCAGAGGATTTAACAAAGGAAACTGTTTTGCAGTCCCTGAGGTGAGACTGACTAAGACAGTTTATAAATTTGCATTCTTTCAAGGTTCAGTGTCCTTTTTAGTTGTTCTTCGTCTTTGTTTTTGCTGTGCTGTCTGTACCTGCACTGTCTTTGGTTTCTGCTGAGATTTTAGCAGAGGTCCTAATTACTCCTGTTTTGCCAGCACTTTGGTGCTGGAAACCTTGCCTGTTAGATAATACCTTTGATTAACTTCTCAAGATACCTTACTGTAATGAATTTTTTCCATTCCCTCCCCCACCACACACACACTATATCCCCTTGTCTCGCTCCAGAGTTGCTGTTTTATGTCCGATGACCCAATGCTGCTAGAAATGAGCTTAACGGTAAGAATGGAAAATGCCCAACAAGATTTTGTGGAGCACAGACAATACTTACTGGAGAATCTTTTTGTAGTTTATGTAGCAATGGAAAAAACGAAGACCTCGGGTAAGTCCTAAATATGACTGTTAATTGTTATAGAACTTGGTTTTATACATAAATTGTAATTTGATGTGCTAAATTGAATCAAATTCAGTGACAAATTTTGTGAGTAAGGGAAAAGAAATCAGTTTAGTTAAACACAGCTTGTCAGCCACTTTGTTTAGGGCAGAGTTACCATAAGCGCATTCATCTGTATAAAGGTAACGATTGTAAAGTTGTAAACTAYATCTGTTTCATTCTTTAGTCCCCCATGCTTATGCATCTGCTTAAACAGTATGGAAAGATGTCATGGTCCTTCAATTTCTACAACTGCATTTCTGGTTTCCCATTAATTAAATTCACCATAATAGGACTATGAAGGCAGAATGGTTTGTACAGTACTGGGGATAGTGGCCATTGTGGAAAGTAGGGTAATGAGGTAATACAGATGTGTGCATCATTTGTTCTTGTAAGCTAGAATTCCACAGGCAAAACAATCAACTCCTTGCAGTTTCTTTACGCTACATTTATTGGGTGAACAAATCCTCTAAATCCAGGGGATTTTAGATTATTTATAGAGCTTTGCAGTCTGTTTGTATAGCTTTTTTTAGACATTTCTGCCAGTTTTACTTTCTGGTTGAAGGAGAAGAAGGAACTGCTTAAGAATCTACATTAAAATAATATTTTAACACACTAGTAAAAAAAGAACATGATCTTTTTGTCTTTCGAGAAGTTCTGTTCAGGATCTAGTCGCAAAACAATATATGCTGTCTCCCCCGTGCCTGTTCTGTGATGTGGTATTTACACAGAGCTGAAACTGAAATACCCACTGTAAACCTAGTTTCCCTGCTGGTGAGATGCCAGTGCTTTGTTATGTTGGCTTGTGGACGTACGTTTATTCTGATGCTGGTAGAGAATTGTTCACAACTGGGTGAACAAGGTGCTCGCTGTTAACAGTTTTGATGGTTAAAGTACTAGAARTATGCTTTTAAGGCTGTTTTCTATTAAATATAATGCAATTATAAGTCCCCACTGTGTTAGAGGTTGGTCATATAAGCCCTTTGGACTTGCCGTCGGTGGGAAGTTCCATCTCTTGCTCCATCAGTACCGGATCAAATAGCAATGCTTGCTTGCCTTCCATTTGTATAATTAAATGAGAGATGAGGTCTTGAGGGAAAGATCTATCAAAAGGGAATTTGGTGCTGTGTTGGTCTCAGTGTACGGCACATGTGTTAGCACCTAGAGTGGGACAGCAGGTAGGCAAGGTCTGCACAGGGGAACTAGCCAGCTGGAAAGGTTGGTGAAGAGTATGTGCTTTAAACAGCTGTGGGTATGTGGAGCATCTGCTCACTCAGAATCGACATCTTGAACCCTCTTTTGGAAGCTGGCACATGTAGTCTTGCTTTCAAGCAGCTGAGCAAAGCACACTCATTAGAAATTGTGCCTGGTGAATTGGGAGAATGTCCTTTTATGTCAGCCTGCATCTACTGACGTAATTCAAGTATAAGCAAGGGCAAGAACCCAGGTCGTCTTCCTTCACGGAAGTGTGATGACCACTCTGGTATAATAGTAATCTCTTGTTCTGTCCTGCTGCTCTTCTTTCGGTCCTCTACATCTTCGTAGTGTCCTGTGGACAGGAACATATCTTTGCCAGTGATGAAGAGTGGTTACCTAATATAGCTGTACCACCTTATTGGCAGGTGAAAGCTGAGTGATACCCATCTCTTGTTGCCTTAGTCAATAGGTTACTACCCTACCAGGTGATAGGACCATTCCTGTTTTAAGCCCAAAAGGTGTTAAGCACCGAATCCAGCTTTGCATTGTCTCCTGATAATGCTTGCTGTTCAAAGCAGGTGAGCCAGGATCTTGCGTAGCTGTGTGCGTATACAGAACAGTTTTTACTGGACTCTCTCGTGCTGTTGATAGGTTGGCCCTTAGACTTAGAAAGTTATGGCAGTGTCAGCCATCCTTCTTTCCTTCAGCTGTGCCTCCTGTCTCCCTGCCTGTAGGAAAGGGGGGAGTTGTGCTCTATCTTGGATTTAGGAGATAACGAAGGAAGATTCCCTGTTGATGCTTGTCTTCATTTTTTGTGGCCAAAAGTCTTGTTGAGTGGATTTTTAGTCCTTTATGAAACGATTGCCAGCTCAAGATGTGAATAGTTCCTCCTTTTTACAAGGGTAGCTGTCACACAAAGTTTTTTAAATTTAAATTGGGATTGCTTCTCATATGGGTATCTGACAAAGCAAGAGTGCTTCCATCCTTGGTGAACTTACCTCAGTGTTCATTCTTTTGGACAGGTGATTCCTCAGTAGATGTGTACGTCATGCATTCTGGGAACAGCCTTGTGCATATACAGGTAATTGTGGGCTTCAGGAAGTCATATTTTAAGGTGTTGAATTTGATTGGGGAATTAATTAGCCCACTGGCTTACTCTCTAATAGCAGATTGATTTTTCTGGTGGCAGATGTCATGCTTCTATATTTTTAAAATGTGCCCAAACGTCTAATAGATCTTTTAGATGACAAGTTGTAGTTCAGTGGTGGATTTTWTTAAGACATAAGAGCTGTTAACTTGCATAAAAATCCATGGGTTGATTTAGAAGATGTGAGAAAATGGCAGATATTGGCTTGCAAATTTGACAAGAAGATACACTAATACAGGAGCTACGATAATAATGGTAGTACTGCTACAAGGATCATTGTGTCTTGTCTTCATGCAGGAAATACGGCAGTTGTCGCAAAAAGACACATCACCTGTGGAGTTTGAGCCAGTACTGCTATCTTCATCATCTACTAACTTTACAAAAGTTGCTTCTATTTCTTGTAAAGGTACAGGATACGTATACTTATAGATTATATGATTAAACAGGATTTGATTATAAAAGGGTAGCTTTTTTCAGCAGATAGAGTCCCTGAAAGATCTCAAAATCAACTTGTCTGGACTTTTTTGAGAAGGAGGATGAATTCTTTCTGCTAATTGTTTCCACCATTTTTGTGTATATATGCTTCCTCTTATGCCGATCGAAGGCTCTAAGCTATACATATTTCAAAAAGGGGAAGAGAACATTTGCTAAAATGTTAGCTGATTTTACAATAAACGTAATTATTGAATATGCTTTTTCAACATCCTTTTATAATTTGTGGTTATTTTTCTGTTTCCAATATATTTTCTAAAAGGCTATTGTGCTTGGGTGGTCATTTTCTATGACATTTCTTGGCAGGATCATTGAAGAGGCTTGCCTGAGACCAGGCATGTTTGTGGAAGAGCAAAGATTAACATTTAAACATTCCTGAGTCCAGCCTGTTTCCTATTCTGACCACTAGACTGCAGTGCATAGACTGTAAACATTTATGAAACAGGCTGCTTTCATAATGACATTGGGGCTTGTTTTTCCTAGCAAAAAAGGGCAAATAAGAAGAAAGAAGGGACTATATGTTAAGTGATGCTTTTTTTTCAGAACAGTTTTTCATTTATTAAAAGGAGGCAGTGTGCACCGATAAGTAAGAATGCTGTGCCAGTGACACATGGTTAAAATTGGTCAGGTTGCTCTTCGCAGCCTTGTGCGTGTGTTTTTTGAAAGTGTGTAGCATTCATAAATTCATCTTAAAGCAAGGTTTGGAACCTCTGAAAATTAGGACATAAGCAATTAGATGCTTTGCTCACCTGTGTGAGAATTCGACCAGCAAATGTTCCTCTTTGTAGTGTTCTTCCAAGTCCTCACATGAAAATCATTGCAGATGTGCTTTCGTTCTGGCTGATGTTGTATTCTCCTGTATGTCTGTTCTTTGCCCAGCTGCATCCTGTGACAGTGAAAGTCCTTACRCTGACAAGAAGAAGAATAACCTATTGGAAGGCACTACAACACTAAAAGCCTGTCTTTCCTGTCCTGTGATGGAAGGGTAGGTTGACAGTGGATTTTTGTTTTTTGTTAATGTTCACTGATACTATAAGAAGAATATTGTACCCAACTTTAAGACATGGGGGTAGCTTGCTTTGTCACTGAACGATTCCAAGGACAGTGAAGAGACTTCTTCCTGTTGTTGCTGTGTCATTTGCCAAAACAGACCTGTGACATTTCAAGCAATAGTTCTGTATTTTATCCAGGAAGAATTTCAGCAGCCAGTAAAAAGATATGCCTTAGCTGCTCATATTATATAGACGTTGCTTAGAGTCTGTGATAAAATTTCCACCATCCTTGTTAATCCAACGCAGAAGCAGGATAGTTATAGAAAAAATGTGAAGTCTTTTCTTCAGTCTTCTTTAGCCAGTTTCATCCAAACTACCATATCACAAAGCAGTAGGCAATGTTGTACTATAGCCTAGCAAGAGGGTAGAGTGATAACCTGCCTGCCTCTCTTATATTGTTCTTGTCAATTTTTACTCTGATAGTATATGTAAGTATTCCAGAGGAAATAATTTTGTTCTTTCTCCTTAAAACCTAAAAGAGCCTTATTATGCAAGAATACTACAGTTATGTTCTCTTGTGTGGGCCGCTTATGTGTGCTCAAGGACAATTGCAGATGTATTTATTTTTCTTCTGTATTTACTTACAGGTATTTTGACGTAGATCCTTCTGCAGCATTGTTTCATATAGAACCACATCATAATACTTCAGGATTTTGGTCCATATGGTTTACAAACAATTTTGACTTCAGCATTGAACTGAATGAAGTCTTCATAGCCAGAGAGACGAAGAACATTTTAAAGGTAAGCTTTATTTCTGCTTCATACAATGTTTTGTCCTTGATTTAAGGATATGGTCCTTTGACATACAAAATAGATTCTTTGAAGAACTCTGTGTTTTCAGAGCTGGTTGAAATCAGTTAAAAATAAAGGTATATGTATGCCTGTAACTGTTAGGTCCTGAAGAGCTTACTCTCTCAATAGGCATTATTCACTGTCCAGCTTGTTTTTGTATTGTTTATTAGCAACTGTTCTTTCATTTGAGTTGCAGCTACAGATGCATCAAATTATAGACCATTGCTCTGTTCTCGGAATTGTTGCATGTGTTGTTTGTGCTCTATAGGATTCAGCATTTCTTCATAGGCTGTAATGGAAGTCTTTAGTACATAGATGAGCTTTGAAGTTTAGAAGGCGAAGCCAATAATGTACTCGCGCAATTGCTTGATTCAAACCAGACAAATCTGGTTTATGAATACGCACATGATGCAGGCATCTAATTGGCTCTTCATGTATTTAGATAGGAGATTTACATATGTGCACTGTATGGATCAGTTATGGGCACGTGTGTGTGTATGTGTGTAATTACAGCAAAAACACRAAGGAAGAGAAAGTTTATGTTGTTCAAGGTACCACTTGCACCAAAAATACTGTACCAATTTTAATTCAGTTGTCCTTTGATTCTTTCTAGATTCTGAACTTTGCTGAACCTTTGACTCTACCTCCAGGCTGCTGGAATGTATTTTCTTTGAAGCTTAGTGTGAAAGACACTGTAACAAATGTGCTTTCTAGTATTTGTTTGGCCACAAATGTGGGAGTGATGTTTGAAATACCTCTGCAGATATATTCGACTGTGTCCAAGGTACCGTATTTAGTTTTGTTGAATGATTATTATGCACTGCAAACCAAACTGCAGCAGCCTCTTTCTTAGGCCAGAAATTTGTCCCTTAGTCCTGAAAGAAAAACTCAGTACCAGACCACTCTGTGAAACCATTCTGTAGCTTGAGAAGTTAAGCCCCCAGAGTTAAACAACGATGGAATTACAGTTCTCTAGGCAACCTTAATTCTCTTCTTTGACTCATCCAAATTATGCACTGAGAAACTGGAATTTGTCCTGTTGTTTTGTCATATGGTCAGTTGTAGTTTTTGTTTTGTTTTTCCAGCAGGGAGATCTTCATTTTGAAGCCACTGCCCACTGTGATATTCAGTGTTACTTGGGAAAGTCTGATTCAGGTAGGCTCGTCTTGGTTGTTTTTTTTTTTGGCATCTGACTGTAGTTTTATTGTAGAAAATTGATTTTATGTAGCAGGACTTGTAATGAGAATATTGAGATTGTTCATACAAGTACTTAGTTTTATGTCTTTTAAAAACGTCCAATTTTCTGGGAGTATATAAATGGCTTTGAGTAACCTGTACTGAGTACGCTGTGCAGTATTTCAGACCTCTAATGCCATAGCACGTGCTAAGCTATTGTTCTGTCTTGCAACATTTTTTTGAACTTAATATTTAAGACTCTCCTATAAGTTCTCTTCGGTGGTGTACTGCTCCTTGCTTTCTTCATATGCACGTTCTCCAGAGATGTTCAGGTAGAATGATAAAGCTGTCAACTAGCTCCAAGTGATTAGAAAATGTGCATAAATCTGGGTCCAGATCCTGGGAAGTCTTTGATGAAAAACAAAAAACAAATGTTGACCAATATCCTGCCTTTAGAGTTAAATTTGAAGGCCTTCTCTTTATCTGTTTCTCACAGCAATCATTTCATAGATTTCTGCAAAAGACCATTTATCAGATTTATAAAACTAGCATCCTTAATGCTGCATCGTGTGAAACAGAAAGAAGGGGTCTCATTCTTTCTGGAAGCGAGGAATCTAACTCCAGACACTGTAATGCTGGGAGCTGTTTTAAGTACCTGGCTGGCATTTACCGAAACACAGTGTTAGGTATTACGTGGACATGATACTGCCTGAAGAATGTTGAGTCATCTGGAAGCTGATTCAGAATAGTGGTTTTTTTAATCTCTGCTCAGTAAGGATTTTCAGTAGGCAGCTGGGTACCATAGGCTTTAAATGTTTAAGTGAGTGCTCTCCTGAATATGTTTTCAAGATGATGCTTTCCTAAAATGTATTTTCATATGAGGATATGAAGAAGGCAATAGTAGTCAGTCAACGTAAAAAGGACAATTGAGGTGACATATGGAAACACGTAGCTTGAAGAATTACTGATACATATGCACACTTAGGTACATATCTTAGAAGCGTTTGTTTTTTGCTGKTTTTTTTAAATCTATGTAAAGGAATATTGCTGATACAAGTAAKTCCTTGTTGCTTACTTTCTTTCCATTCTAATAATACACATAATCAAATCTTTACATACAGGTATTCTGCCTTCTAATCTAGGATACTGGTAGTTGTTAAATAGAAAAGTCTAATGCACAAGCCTGAAAATACTGACCTAAAGAACTTGTAGCTGGATTATTCCAGTCATCATCAATCTCAATTGGTTACTTTAAACACTAAGGATTGTAAAATAAAGTACACGTACTTTCAAAATAAGCCCTTTTTGTTTTCTTTCAAAGGAAATTTGCTTTTCTAACTCCTTTCTGCTATGTGAAAATGCTTGAACCAATATGAGTCTAACTTTCTAAAAGGCATTAATCTTTAGACTGATGTAAAGCCTTGYAATTTTATCTTAAGTAGAATTTGAGAAAATTATCAGCACCTTGAAAAGAGAAGCTAAAATGAAAACACTATTTCTGCCGAACTGTGGGATTTGTTTTGCTCCCTGCTGTGCTGTGATATTATAATTGTGTACCACTATGTAGAGAATAGTATATGATCTTGATACTTTGTTGGCATCAGTGGACAGTTCTGTGTAAAGACTACTGATAACATAATGACTTTTCAATGGCATCCATTAGAAATAGTAACAGTAAAAAGGGCTTACTAGAGCATACAAAGCCTGTGCAATACCCATACTCTTGTTTGCATGTAGAATTACTGTGGTTTTGCAAATGTATTTCTTTAAGCAAATCAGATATGGACAGTAATATATATACCCTCACATATGCTTGCTTTGAAGGGAAGAAGTGGGTTGCCTTTTTTATTTTTGTGTCAGGACCCTTTGCAGATACTGATTACTCGTGATCAGAAGTAGATTGGTGGAAGGAGCAAATGTTATCTTTGTAAAACATGAAAAATCTGTTACCGTTTTAGCAAATCTGCTTTGGCAGAAGAGTCTCTCTCTGGACCGTTCTGCCTGGAATGTGGATTCTGAGCTTGCAAGTGAACTTTATGAAAGATGGCAAAAAATAAGACGTGGGCAAGCCTGCAGGTCTGTACAGAATCTGTTGAGGTTCTTAATTCAAGCCACTACAGTGTTGTAAGAAAGAATATTTCTGTTCTGAATTATTCTTAATTAGAACAAACGTTTTTGACCTTCCTGCACTTAAGTTAGTTATCTTGAAGCACCTGGAGTTTCAGAGCACCCCAGACACCCCCAACTTCGATTTCAAGGCATTGCCAGCCATAAGTAAACGTTTCAGATGCCCAAACTTTAGAATGTAAATAATGTTCTGACTATAATAACCCCACCACAGCTACCCAGTGTGAAAGCAGTCAAAGCATGTTTTACCAGATCATTTATGGAGTTGCGCGAGTCCTTCATCAACAGGTCGCATAGCAGTCTTTTCAGGATTAGGGTCTTTGAATAGCTTTTAAGGTTTTCAGTCCCTGGCCTAATGGATACTGCATACTGGGGACATTGGGAAGGAAGCAGTCACTGTGACTGAGCAATTCCTGTAGAGACGGTGCATCAGTGAGATCAGCCCCTTTCCAGAATAGGAAGGTAGAGCTGTGAAAACCACAGTCGTGTCGCAGGTGAAAAAGTGGAGACTGAAGGGATRCACATAACTTACACTGACTCTCTACTACTAGGTTACAGCTTTATGGGCTTTATTTTGTGAAGAACATTTTCAAGGAAAGATTAGTTGATGTAGTTATAGGTCCTGGCAAATAATCTTTTTTTTTTTTGTTCTTTGTTTGAAAGAAAAAAGAAAATAAAATTAACAAAGCTTTCTGGTTTTGCCAATAAAGCAGGAGAAGTATTTTAGGATCGGCTCGCTTTATTCACCAGAAGAAGCCTGAAGAGGAGTCCTTTGCCTTTTTCTTGCCACGGTTGACTACAGAGCCTGGCCTTACGCTCAACTTCAGTGCCACAGCAGTTAAAAGTAGTATGGTGAGGATGGTTGTTATGCTTTTTCTGAGTTGATGTATGTTTAGCTTGTTTAAATAACTAAGTCTGTGGTTAGTATTTGGTGATGCTTAGCATTTTCATACTGCTTGTAGATCAGTGTTTTGAAGCCTAATTTAAGACACCAGATTTGTATCCCTTTGGCTCTTCGATAAGTTCTCTAGCTACCTAGTTGTAATATTTTAATACAAGGGTAGGAGTAAAGCAGCGTAGGTCTTAACTAACAATTGTTTGTGGTTGTYAAAGCTTTCCTTGCATCATTGTGTAAGTTACATGCTTGTGGTAAAATAATTGAACAAGGGACTAGGGATAGGATGTACTGTCATTAATGATGCATGTGGTTCTGGGATGGCCTTCCTCATGCCACTGCCTCATGTAGCAGAAGTGTGTAAAACGTTTGTGTGAGATACAACACTTGAGACATCAGCAGAGCTRTGTGTCTTGCAACCACACTGACAGTTGTTTCTTTCTCGTTTGTCAGCTTTAGATCACTACTAACCTAGCCTGGGTCAGAACCAGTCATATGGAGATAGTTTTCATATGCATATATTGTGAATTACYTTAATATTCCATATGTGCCATTTAATTGTCAGTCGTTATAGTAATGTGTATAACCTGCTTGCTCTCAGACTTCTGTAAGAAAGGGTGGCACCTCACTAACTTCACCTTCTTCTGTGGAAGAACTTTGTTCATGTCTGCCTGCATAAATCAAAATCCAAATGAAAAGGTTGTTTGGCGGGTGGGGAAGGTCTGTATTTTTGCACATGCGGTTCTTCATGCACTCTTAGCTGTTTTTGCAAATGATGACGTTGTGGTGACATGTMCTGCTGTTCCGTGCAGTTTTGTGCACATATGGTTATATTGCATTAAGACAGAAGCCAGGTTGAAGTCCCATATTACCAGTACTGAATTATTTTACCTTCCAGTTCTCAAGTATGTAGTTTTTAACTTTTTCTTTTCCCCTCCAAACTCTTTAGGTAAAATATTTCGTACTAAGCAACCCTTCATCCTTCCCAGTTACCTTGCAGCTTCTGCCTCTTTCTTACTACCCTGATCCCCAAGCTTCACTGAGTCTGCTCAACAAATGGTAATAACTATCTCAGGATACTGTTTTCCCTTTTAAAAGATCTATTTGCCATGCCTTATGATTGTTGCTTATTGTTTGTTTTAATTTTTCAAGGCATAACTTAGGTGGGGACAATGTCAGACCCATTTTGGAAGATACAATCATGTTCAGAGCAGCTCTCTGTATGACGCATGACTTGTAACGTACCTGATCATTGATAAAACCAAATTGAGCATGTTTTCAGCAAGTTTGTATCTGCCAGCCATAAACTATAATTGGTCATCTTTTAAGATCTGAGGCTTAGTGCAAGCTTGTGCAAGCTGCCCAGGTGAGGGGAGCAACTTGCAGAATTGGGGAGGTGCATCTCCCTGCAAGGCTGGTTGGGAAGTATACAGAATCTGTAGACTGATCAGTGAGGAGGAAGGTAACTGAACCTTCCCACCAGAAAAAAGTTTTCTTCTTAGCTTTTTCTTAGGTAAAAACCCTGGTTGAAGAAGAGGAAACAGGAGCCAGGAAGGAAAATTCAGGTCCAGAGCCAGAAACCCCACCGTAAATGTTTAGGGCCAGCTAAGCAAATGTTTCTACATTGTTTTGAACTTTCTGATTTAGAACTGAGAAGATCTAATGAGAAATCTAGATAAGAGTTAGATGAACAGTATAAAGGGGCCTGGTGAGGTGGGCTGAAGTTCACCAAAATAAGCCCTGGCTGTCACACTTAACTTTGAAAAACTGTGTAGTTGGTAGGACTATTTGCTTGGTTGGAGCCAGTGGGACTACTCACGTGCTTAAGTGTAGCTTTCTTATTTGGGGTCCAAATCCCTGTGTAATTGCTTCCTTAACCTCATTTCTTTACATACGTATGTGTATGTGCATATATATATATATGCACATTAATAACTACATCTGTTTGCAGACTAAATACAATTTCCACATAGACTCTTTCTAGTGGTTTGAAATTACATTTTCTCTGTATTTGCACACTTTTGTTTCTGCAGTTCTTCTAGGTTTTCCAGCAATCACGTCCACTAACTGGTTCTTTTCAAGCTAATATCACAGAAAGTTGTGACACGTGAATTTCCAATTCAGTGGCTGGAGGTCCATTAGTCCTCTGTAATCTAAATTTTACCTATTGGTTTTCTTATGTCTGTTTTTAATACCTTAATGTCAAATGCTTATTATTTGCTCTCAGGCAAATAATCAACTGCTGTAAGTGAATTTGATTTGCAAAGTATGTGAAAGAAAATAGGAATTTGTCCCAAACAAATCATGAGCAGAAAGAGGGATATTTGAGTAAATTATTGAGATTTGATAATGATTATTTCTTAACAGTTATGAGGGCAGAAAAAACTTTGGGGCATTTGTGTGGCTTAGAAATTATATTTCTTGATTGTGATCTTTTGCAATATTGTATGCGGAGAGATATAAAATGCCCAGCCATTTGTCTGTTTTCCAAATGTGTGGAATCCACATAAAACTGATTTGTAGTGTATTCTGTTGAAATGCAGACTCACATTTCCACCGTATTTCACATCTGCCAAAATGCAATTGTAAAAGTATTCTTCATTTAAGAATAGATGCCAGCATGTAAAATTAAGTCAATGTAGTTCTGACAGACTAGGTTTGAAGTGCTTAATTTTTTGTTTTGGTTTATTTAGGTTCGGCATAAATGTGCAAGCTATTAATTTCACAACCACTGAATTCAGGCTCATGGATGAATGTGCTCACAGGGTAAGATAGCTAATTTTGATAGAAKAAGTGGTCTGACGCACTAGAAAAAGCTTTTTCTAGCTACACTACATCTGAGTTGTTACCAAGTGCTATTTAAAGCAATTTAATAGTGTTTTCTTGATTCTCTGTCAGGCTTGTATCTTTGCAGTTAATTTTTTTTCAGAGTTCGAGTCTGTTTTGAAAACAACTATAGGGAGGGAGCGTGCGCATGCCTGCATGTGTGTGTGTACGTGTTGAAGAGGCCACCGTTACCGTTCTGTGTTGGGCCTTATGTTTAGCCCCAGGTTGACCGTGAAGTGTCAGGCTTTTGAGTCGGTGATGTCAGAAGCTAGCTGATAATCTTTTCAGTAGAGGGAAATACTGTCCAATAGTTCAAGGGAGGAGAAGGCTGGATTTCTACACTTCACCTGAGTCTCATTGCAACTCCCAGATTCAGGTTAGAATGTCATGGCTCTCTCTGGTTGCCATTACCTCATTTTTAACACAAGTGTGATAACACTTGACTGTGTCACACCAGTGCTGAGCTGTGGTTATATCCTGAGGTGTTGCGTCATGGATGACAGAAACAGAGAAGATGCCGTATCAGGGATGTTGGCATATTCTGATGACCAGAGTACTGTCCAGGGTACCTGGAGAATTTCTTCTTAGACTTCTAGTTTGTGCAAAAGCCTGGAATTGACGTATTTTCCTTGCTGTTTGGGCATGATGCAGCCCCATCTTTAATGTCCTATGTAGATACACGTTTCTGCACGCGTGCTTTAAGACCTTAATGAGAGATTGGTACGTTATCAAAAGAAAAGACTATGTTTGCTACACTAATCAAAGCTTACCTTTCCTTTCTGGCAACAGTTGTAAGAGCTGTTGTAAAAGAGAGGAGACAGCAGTTCATAAATCCTAGCCTATAAGCACACACTGAAAAAGAGAAGGTAGTTCCGCTAGTACATGGATGGGACTGAGTTTCCACAGAGTCCTGTACACCAGACTTTTGACCAAATGGAAAAATAACAGTAGATCTTTACACCAGTATGTGTGTAGTATCTTGTTTTTCATTAGAGGCTTGAAGAGCTAGGAGGAACATGTATGGTTAGATAGGTATTCAGCACGTATGAGATGGATCTTGGCTTGTTAACCAAATAACTACTTGTTAATATTTACATTTTTAAATTTATCATCATTTCCCTAGTCACTTCATATACATGCGTAACGAATTGTTAGTCTCACATTTGAGTGCGTGCGTATCTTTGTTTGTAGGCAGTGACAGGGTGAAGTTTGCAAATGCCATACGTGGTTTGCTTTTGATAAATATTGACTGCTGAATGCAGGTTCTGAAGCTTTTTTGTATGTTCCTTTTTCATAAAATAGACTAAGAATAAAAACATTTTGGACTGGAAAAGATCAGAAAAGCYATTAGTAGAACAGCCATGAATTGAAAAACAACCAAGCAAGAACCCATTTTATAATGTTTATGGTTGTTTTGACTGCTGTAGGTGTCTGATCACGCTTTTCTAAGAGGAGACCCCCCAGTTCTGGAACAGAAAGTTTTAGCGCTATTTTAATTTTTTTTTAATGGGAAAAAGAATAAACAGCACTATCCATCCATCCCCCCACCCCCAAAAAATTTACATTATTTCCAGACTCAGTGAACTTCTGGTAGTTCTGGCCTTCAATTAATATGGTAGGGAGTTCACTTTGGCGTGTTTCCAGTGACTCGAATGATCAACATATTTGCCAACAGTCCCTTTCTCACTTAAATCAAGTTGCAAGTCTTACGCTGAGGGTATAATGGTTGCCACATTTCCCTGTGCAATCAGTATACTGTCAGTTCTCGTTGTGTTCTGAAGTGTTTCAGGATTCCTTGAATATGAAAGACACTATATAATTTCTTTCTCATCTGAGCAAATAAAAGCTGTTTTAAAAAATGAAGTAATACATTCCTCATAGTAGTAAGTGCAGTAATATGAACTTTTGCTCAAATAAACAATCTTATCTGATGTTTTATGTTGTCAAATTAAAAGACTTTTGTATAACAAGTTAGTTAGCAGTTACTGCACCTTGCCAAAAATATCTTATGTGGTGCTAAGTAAAGAAGTAGTGCTTTCTTTATTGAGATCTTTAAACACACATGTTTTCTGTGAATAAGAAGGGCTTTTTTTTTTTTTTTTTTTTAACAGAATGCACATCAAGAGGATCTCATCAACAAGAAATGCAGTTCTGAGCTGCTTCAGTTAAGTTTACAGCCACTGGAAACCAGAAAAGTTGGTGTAATTTTTACACCGGTTGACTACAAAAGAGTAGTTTCCCTTATTTTAATCAGGTAAGCCTGGTTCCAGTTGTAAATGAGAATCACACAACTTAATGTAAAAATGTATTTACCAAATCTTGGAACAAAGACAAATGGTCAAAATTTGAAAGTCAGAATGCTTCCCGTTTAATAAAAATTGCTTAAAGGGTTTTTGTGCCTTACATCTAGGTCATTAAAAAATAGAACTTTAGTTGATCCTGTCTCTTTTTTTTCTTGATATGTGATCAGTGGGTTATAAAATGCATATGAATGTACTGAGGCAATTTTGAATTAAGAGCAGCACACTGAGTGGCTTTGCTATTTTCATCTTAACTCCATAATGGTAGGATTTAAGTATACAGTGAGCCTAATTTGCAGCCACACATTGGTTATCTCTGGAGGAAGAGAGAGTTTATGGAAGAAGCAACCATTTTTGGCAGGTGGCACTGTTGTTATCTAGTGGTAGTGACCACAAAGGTTGTTCCTTCACTGTGTGAAATTCACTAGTGACTGGTTCTGGAGTCATCCTGTCTGTATTTAGGGGAAACCTATCCAGGTGTGGCCGGTGATTCTGTTACTGAAACACTGTTGTCTTGGATTGGCACCTAGATAGCAAAGCTGTGATTTTGCAACTTCATTTGTGTTTTAGTGGCTGATTGCTGGATTTTTATATTATGGCAGAAACAACTTGACTGTTCTGGACATGGTCAATGTAGAAGGCTTTGGAGCCAAAGAATTGCTTAAAGTAGGGGGAAGACTACCTGGTGCAGGAGGATCTCTTCGATTCAAGGTGCCAGAAGCTACACTAATGGACTGCAGACGACGTGAGTAAGAAGCGGGTCTCTGATTTTGTAGCTGGCTGCGTTACTCCGTAGTGGTACTGATACGGTACAGTAATGTTAAGTAAACAGAATGTTGAAATAGAAAAAGCTGAAGAGCTTGGTCATGGGAGGTGTAGATTCTGTTTTCTCAAAACACTGGCTGAGGATAGTTACAAATTCTGGAAATACAATACTGCAAAACAGTCTGTATTAAAATGTTGGTCACTTCTAAATTTTCAATTAGATTGAAAGTAAAAGTAGCAATTTACTTATAAACATAAGAAAATAGTTTTTAAGCACTGTAAAATAATTATTCTTTTTTTTTTTTCCCTCCTTTTAAGAACTGAAAGACAGCAAGCAAATTCTGTCCATTACGAAGAACTTCAAAGTAGAGAATATTGGGCCTCTTCCTATCACAATTTCATCAATGAAAATCAATGGTTACAGTTGCCAAGGATATGGATTTGAAGTGTTAGACTGTCAGGAATTTTTCCTGGCTCAGAACTCATCACGAGAGATCAGCATTGTGTAAGCACTGACAAATTTGCTGACAAATTAACTTAAGTGGAAATTTGAAATAATTAATTTCAGTAACAGACACTCCAATAGCACACCTGCACACAAAATTTGGTGAGCTTTGAATATAAATTTCATAAGCATTTCCCCTTTCAGTAAGGGTAGTACTAACAAATTGATAATATAATAATGTTTCTTTATAAGACTCTGTCATTTTTAAAAAGCAGCATACATGCTTTTATCAGTGCATTATGAAGTAATAAATTAAAGCAAAAGGGTTGTCACAAACGAGTAAGAAATGCTTTGCCACTGGCTTTTTTTTTCATTGTTTGTTTTTCTCTAGTTTGTTCCAAGTAGCCTGACCACAATCTAGTCATGTTTTCCTAACGTTGCACATAGTTGGTCTAAAACTGATTCTTTTAAAAATCCTGTTGAGTGCAAGTCATGAGTTAAACGTAAGTAGAGTTAATATTACTGTATTACAGTAACTGCGGTTTCGTAAACAGCAAGTATCACCTCTACTGTTTGGAAAGGCAAACCATACCTTCTAGCAGTACCCATGGCAGTTAAATAGAATAATGGTATGGGTCAGGGAAATAAGTGGAAGAAGAGACAAATCTGATGTTTTCTTCTGCTTTCCCTATCTTTCCAGCCTTGTTCTAGACTTACCCTAGAACCTGGCCCTTTCCAACATAATGCTGCCTGTACGCTTGACAACTGTGCTTTTGGTAAAGAGTGTTTTGGTTAACATGAGTTGATCATGTGCACATCCTTGAGAAAAGGAAAACGAGTCACAGTAGTCAGAGTATTGTGAAAAGTCACAATAAAAACACATTTTACTGCTTGAAGATGACCTCAAAGTCTTACTTCTGTTAGGTGCTGATGCCATCTGTRTAGTATAAGCAGACAGTGGTCACTTATTTAATTGTCTTTTTTTCATATTATTAAATCAGAAGTTATTTTGTATTTTTTGGTATCAGCGTGACTTCAGAAAATGAAATTTACCCATACAATGGAAAAATAACACCGGCTCCATCTACGTCCTTGACAGATTCACTCCTGACTTTACATCTTCGTGGGTAATCCGGGAGCTTACGCTGGTGACTGCTGCTGATTTGGAGTTCCACTTCACGCTCAACGTTACTCTTCCTCACCATCTGTTACCGCTGTGTGCGGATGTGGTGCCAGGACCCAGCTGGGAAGAGTCTTTCTGGAGGCTCACTGTCCTCTTCGTAAGGTAGTGCTTTCAGGGCCCCTGCACCAGTTTGAAAGGGACCCACCAGTGAAAGATCAGCAAGCACTTTTGGCCTGTGTTAGATTTTTAGTGGTGATAGGGCCTAAACCTCTACTGCACCTGTCTCCCGAGAGTCCTGCCAGCTGGTTGTGACAGCTTAGGTGTGATGCAGTAGCTGGTGATGGAGTTGTCACGCATTTCTTGCTGCTCCTCCTGATAAACTTCCACATTAAGGCTGCACAGAAAAAGGGCTCAGATACCCCCACAGGAATACCCAGTGGATACTCCCCTTGCTAGAAGACTTACTCCCCCCGCAGTAGAGACGCACATGTAACACATTAATATCTGAACATCATAAATAGAATCAAGCGGACTGGTAGATTATCTTTAAGTATTTCTGGAAAACTAATGTGAATTTTATTTATAAAGTTTCACAGAACCAAGTGAGGACCTGCTTTTCCTTCTGCTTCTTTCCTCCTTTCACTTGTTAAAAAATATTTGTGTTTATTGTTAGCTTTTGCTATGCACACTGCTAAACTGGCTACCCCAGAAAGATGATTTGGCTTGTGTTAGGTGACTCATTGCTTGCACGTGGTAAACTGCTTTTAAGAGGACTATACCTTTGTACAACAATCAAGGGTTCTGCTCCTACGCATATTCTTTTTTTGTCTTCCTTTACTAACCTTTCACACTGTGTAGTGTGAACTGAATATTGTGTTTGTCACAGATGATGTCCAGTGCTTTCATCCCACCAACCCTGAATTCCCACAATCAGTACTAACAAGCAGTGAATGTGAATGTCATGGTGATACATATATGTGCCGGTGCATACCTAACTGAGATCCTGATGCACTCTGTGGTTCTGCTTGCATTGTTGTTTTGACACTGAAAACAGTCAGAGCACAAATGAAGCAACAATAATGACCACGTAACATGGTTCTAGATGCAACAGAAGGAGACTACAGGGATCTGAAAAATCAGGAATTTCTCATTCTGTTTTTTGACAAAATTTATACTGCATGATTGAGAAGGTGGTTTGATGAATTACAAAGATTTTTGTTCTGATCRATTTATATTTGGTGCAATTAATACACCAGAGAGAAAGAGAGGATATTTTGCAGCTTCAGTTTTAGTTCAGAAGTATGGTGGCATTTGTAGCCCATTTTATGCCAGCGTTTTCTCCAGGAAAAGAAAGAGGCAGTATTAAATAAATATCAAAATAATGACATAACTACCATGAATGAATAGAAGGTACTCAGAAGACTGATAGGTGTCATACTATGATATATTGCCATTGCGTTGTAGTGAGACTTACTTCTAACTGATCTTCAAATCAAGTATTAGCTTTTTGAGAATGGATTTTTTTTCTTTGTTAGATTTTTTTCTTTGTAAAGCTCATGGCTGAGTTGTTTTATTGAGAGAATAACTAGCAAGGGCTAGAAGGAAAAAAGGAAAAGACAAGACCGTTACAATTGTTATTTATTTTAAACTGTATTTTGAGTTTTCTCATCTGTCGTCTTACTTAGAATTTACTAACAAAATATTTGAAAAGTGCATCTTGTTAGAAGCTTTTTTAACTCTTTCACTGAATACTCCTGAAAATTGTAGACACCAGTATCTGTTGTTTTCTTTGGCAGTTTGTCCCTACTTGGAGTGATTCTGATAGCCTTCCAGCAAGCCCAGTATATTCTAGCAGAGTTCATGAAATCAAGACAGAGGCCAAATCCTAGTTCTTCACCGCAGCAGAACAGCAACTCTGTTGACGTAATCAGCTCTGATTCCTACAAGTAAAAATACTTTTTTCTTCTTTTGACTTGCCTTTTTTTGTACCYTGTTTATTGTGGAGTGATGCTTTCTGTCTGTTTGTATTTTGATATTGCTGTGGGCTGGTTTAGGGGAGGTAGTGTTCAGGCAACCTCTTTCAGAGAGCTTTCAGTGTTGTGGTGTATATTCATCTCCACAAAAAAGAAATGGAAGAACTCAACAGTTTATTAATCTTTTATATTGTCAGTAGTACATAGGGTAAAAATTGTGTGATGGAAGTAAAGGATACACCATGTGTGGCAGCCATGGGAAGAATGGAAAATACGTTAATAGTCCTCAAATCTGACCCTCTTGGGTGGTCAGGCTTACTCACTGAAGCATGTAAGTGTGTTTGAAGTCTGAGCACATACTTAGAGTCTTGCTCAACTCCTGCTGAAATCAGAATGTGCTTAGCTGGTATGATAAATTGAAGACCTAATGCAGTTTCACGGCTTGTGAATATACCCCCCTTTCTTTTCTTAGAAAAATATCCCATAAAACAATTCATGATAGCTTCGTAGATAAAAACAAATCTCAAATTATTTATTTTTTCTCCAGGGGAAGCTGCAAGACATTTATGGATTCCTATAGTTCCTCGGATAAAGGTAAAGGCAAGGGCTTCCTGTCTGTAGGCACTTCTTCCAGCCGAAGTCAGAATGCAGCAAAGAGAAGTCCTGCAACCTACAGCCATTCTCAGAAGAAACACAAATGTTCAGTTTACTACAGTAAGCAGAAACCAAACACAGCAGCTGGCAGTGCCATTGCAACTACTGATGAGAAGCAAAATCAGATTGCAGAGAACCAAATCTCAGCACCAAAAGAGGACATTTGCACTGATGTTGTCAGTGAGAACTGGGTAACTCTAAAATATGCAAATGGCATAAATGTTAACAAGAATTTAACTCTTCCAGAAAACTTTCTGGGTAAAGAAGAAAGTGCACTGAAAAATACAGTTCTCATTAAAAATACTTCTTCAGAGTGTGATCTGAAGGAAGATCTTCAAACATGTATGTTTCCTAAGGAAACTAACCTTAAAACTTCAGAAAATCTAGTTGAGCTCAAAGAACAGGAGTTCTGTCCTGCGAAGATGTCCAAGAAGCTACCTGAAAGTCACTTGTCCAGAAATTCACCTCAGCAACAGCCGGAACTGCAAGAAATTTCTAGGAAAAGTAGTGGTAATTTTTTTTTCAATTTCTGTCAGTCAAAATTATTGGGTGAAATCTTCTGTTGAGTTCACTGTGATCAGGATTTTGTCTTTTGCGTGGGACAAGGAGATGTGGTATTTCTTATGTGTTCACTATGACTTATCTGTTTACATTCCTAAGGAAATAGCTTGCATTAAAACTTGATTCATAAATCATAGACTTACCTTGGTTTACAGATTTCAAGCTAGTGCTGTAGCATTTTAATGGTTAAAATAATTGATGTCATAGATCTGCTTATAAAACACAAACTGCCCTTGTCAAATATTCAGAAACATCCCAGTTTGCGATTTTCAGGTCCACTGAAAATCTGATGCCTGATTTTTAGAGTCACCAAGCAAGCACGTTCAGTACTGGATGTTCAGAACTCCTTTGATAAAACCACCTACAATAACAAAAGCTGACATCAGAGTGTTGTGAAATTATATTTTGTAGGAATCTGAAGATCAACGTTTTTCTTAGTAACTGCATAGCTATATTTTTTATCTTGTTTTTTTTTAATTGTGGAACTAAGCTGCCTGGGAAGTCTTACCTCTTAGCTTTGCAACTCAAAATTTTAAGAGCAGCCCAAGAGCACCTGGGGGAAATTGAGAGCAGGGTAGGAGAATGTGTCCTCTGGAAGCTTGGCTTTACTTAGGCACTCTGCAAAGTAGTTGAACGCTGAAGACTGGCATTTGTTGTAGCTGTGGCAGAGTTTATTTCATGAGTGAGCCATCGCAGAGGGATTTCAGACCCTGCTGTAGTGTGTAGTTGTTACCCTGGGCTGGTTGCTTCCCATTATGTTGTTACCTGTGAGATACAGCGGGTACATGTGTGCTGTCTCAGGTGCAGGCAGGATAACTTCACGCATACTTACAAAGTACTTTGAAATTCTTCATGTGCTCCTCAACTGCAGAGTGTTGTTCGTTCTTTGCTTTGAATGAGGAAATCAGTGGGGGGGAGGAGAGCGGGAAATCAGTAATTATGTCTTAACTGTATTTACTTTACATGCACAGTATAGTAACTTTGAGTACAGGCTGTGGAAATCATGGTTATACATAAACCAACTGGGAGACACTAGGCTTATTTTCATTGACAAAACTTCCACCTTGAGAGTGTGTTTCAGGAGTACTGACAGTTACTTGTATTCAGTGGTAAAGCACTACAGGTAATCTGCCGCGTTGTCTATTAGCAGTTGTGGTTTTCTGCACTGGCAGGGGTGCAAGTATTTCTGTGTTTCAAGAAGTTTGGAAGGATAAACAAAGTGTAAAAAGTACCATGTTGCAGTGTTTGTATCTTGATTATAGTTACAGACCTGTTTTTGTGCAAACAGGGAGTCTTCAAGACCTCAGGTACTTGCATGTTTGTATGCTGGAGAGCAATGGAGCGTTTTTTAGAGCTCTGTCAGCCTCCCTTGCCTGGTGTCTCCCCTGGTGTTTCATTCATATGGGCTCCTTTTGCAGTCATCATGACTGCCTGCTCCAGAGGGGAGCAGGTGGCTGACTCGGAGCTAAGATGATGTAGTTGGTTGGTAGATAGGAAACCGTAAAAACGTTTGGGTGTACCTTTCCCATTTGAGAAGACCAGTTCAATGTGATAAGCAATGGCATTTCTTACGCAGAGCAGCCAAGAGTCTCAGTAGCAGATCACTGTGGATGTGTTGCAGATATCAGAGATACCTGGAACTGATCAGAGCTGCAGTTAATTCTGTCCTGTCCACCATTGGCAGGGCCCAGGCGGAGGACTGTGACTTGACTGGGCAACTCAGCTAGTTGAGGCGGGCATCCTCTCATTTTCTTCATCTCTTGGCTTTTGTTACACAAGAATAATTCTTCCTCACAAGCCTCTCAAGAAAATGAACTTTAAATGCGGAACCCATCCTAAAGAAAGGATGACTTCCCTTTGTCTTCACAGTGAATGCAGAGGGCACTTCAGAGACATAAAGYTCCAAGTAAAGGCTGTCCTTATTCTGATCTACCCATTTTTGAAAAGTCTCCTCCCCACCCAGCTTGCAGGGTTTTTCCTGTTTGTTTTTTAGCCCAGTATTCTCTGGCTTCCGATTCTACCTTACAGACCCGTGGCTGGGACCTGAATAGCTCAAATTCAGATGAGATGAGCAGGACTTGGGTAATTTATGCATGTGCTAGGAGTGGTGTGCCCATGAGCGTGAGTCAATACAGAGCTACTTTTTGCAGCTGCTATAAGAATTTTTATACAGCACTAGTTTTTGATTTTGAAATTTTCAGCATCATCAGCCTAGAGGTTAGTCTCCTAGTGTTTTGGAAAGCAGCACAAGTCTGTTTTTAAAGAAAAGTAGAAGATATTGTGGTTATGATTGGGAGCCCATTCTCTTCCTAAGCAAACTGATGTTACTGTTTAATTGTAGGGAATAGCCAGCAAGTGCCTCTCAGGAATGAAACAGAAAACTGTGAGACTTTAAAAAAGCAGATCAACCTAAAGCCTTCCACAGAGAAAAAGATTAATAAAGGACCTAAGGAAGAGACTCCATGCTGCGCAAAAGAGGAGATTACTACTTCTGAGGTTTGTATTGTGATCTTTCTGCTTTTCAAATTTAAAATGATCTTTTTGTTGTTTATTTATACATATAGGTATGTATGTGTATGTAGGGACTATTACGTACAGTCACAGATCTGAAACACTGTAAATCAGATGAATAAGGAAGTATGCAGACATGCTGTCCCACGTCCATTGCATATTAATGCTGCTTTATAGAATGATGAACAGTTTGGGTAAAAATTAAAACAGCCCTTGTATTGTGATACTGGCCGTATCACAGCCAGAGATATTCTTCGTTATTGTCAGAGGAGGCACAAACATGCTGGAATCTAATGCCAGCTGTCAGCCACATTAATGATGTGGGAACATACTCCGGGGGGAAGGTGTCCTAGATAGGCATATCAGCCTTCGTTTGCAGACCTGATCTCCAAATACAGGGGCTTGCATCAGAAATTTGCATTTGAGAATACAGCAGGCAGAAACTCCTTAACAGATTGTGAAGTTGCTGGGAAGGATCATTCTTCACCTCAGGTTTCTGAGCATGATAAACACAGCAGACTGTACCTTTGTTGCAGGCAGTGTAAAACGCTTAAAGAACTTCATCAGGTAATTAGTAAACCCAAGAATTTGGATTATGTTTGTGTCCTGTCTACTGGATAGGAATCCCATGGTAAAAAGGTGTAAGGAGGAATTGCTTACCAAGCTTGAGGAATACGTATCAGAAAAGACAGGGTCTAGTCTTGTTTTGGGAACTGTTGTTACAAACTTCTTTCCGTGTGTGGCTGATGGTGCTCAGTTTGTTTCTTGCATTTTTTAAAATGACTATTATTTGTTGGTTAACTTACCCCATAATTTCCTCAGTTGTAATTCAAATGAATGCCTCCCCCACACCCCCAGCTGCTGAGGAAAGGGAGGATTTATTGCTGCTGAACTTGCACACAAACTGATCATAAATCTGGCAGATGTTTTTTGTTTTTAGCACATTGGGAATTTTATTGACTGCTTTCCTTTTTCTCCCCCTATTTTTTTTATTTCCCTGGAAGTCAGAGCTAGATGCTGTGAGGGGGAAAATGCTAACATTGGGAATTCAAAAATTTCTCTCTCATTATCTGTTGGTGTCTTGAAGGACAGAGTCTTGGAAAGGGTGGTCAAATTGATGGTGCTGGAAAGAGGATGTGCTGTGGAAAGGCACTAAATCATGAAGTAACTATGCATTTGGGTCGGGTCGTTTTGTCCAGAGAAATTTAGCTAGAAAAATCCAATGTAGTATATTTACTGAGGTAACTTCATTTTATAATGTATGTATTGTCTCAGCTCATATTTTTACCTTTAGCAAGAAGATGCGTATAGGAAGAAGAAACCTCAGGAGAAGAAGGAAGGAAATGTACCAAATATGAATTGGAATAGAAATAGAACATCTAGAAAAAATAAGAAGAAGAACGTTAATATATCTACAAGGTATGTATTGCCTCACCAAATCATGAAGAAATCCAGAGTTGCTGTAATGTTTCTGCAGGTTTTGCATAGTACMTCTGGTAGGATTGCTTTATCTGTTTAAATAAACACACTTTAATCCTGGCCTGAGCCTTTATTTTTAAGAATGTGCAGTACTAAGTATCACCAGAAAAAAAAAAAATTTTTTTCCATTTGTAAATCTGCATGTATATAGACACACCCCATTCTGCATAGCAGTGGTCGCTCTCCGTTATAGTCTGGAATTTGCTGTCTCTGAAGTTTGGATGGTTAGCTTCCTTTCCATTGTGTATTGTGTGGATAAAATCCAGTCGTGTATTCTCTTCAGTGAAAAAAGGAAAACAAAATTGTTGAAATGATTCCACCTTTGGGAGAATCATCTGCTATATTGAGTAACTGAGGGAATGTTGTCTTCTAGTAGTTTTGAAAGAGGAAGAGAAATATGTAGGAAAGAGACAGCGGCTTGCATTTTTGCTGTAATGATTAAAAAGATGAGAGCAGCATGAGGCTCAAAAGAATATTGAGAGCACCTTGGGAAGTTAGGGGTTTTTTTTCCCCTTGACTTTTGTTTAAATGCATTTCTAAAGTCAGCTGTAAACTACTCAATTATTTTTTTCATATTTTTTGAATTTAAGTTATTTGGATTGTTGTTAAAAAATACCAGTTATAAACTGCTGCTAGAATAGAAACACTTATGAGGAGAAAATCTTCCTCCTTCCCTTCCCCCAGCCCTTTGAATTAAGGTCACAATCCTACAAAGCCTTCACAGACTTAATTTTTATTGGAAGTGGTCCTATTGAGGTCAGTGGACTTAACAGAGAGATTGTAAATCTGAAGGGGCTGTTATAATTCATTATAAACAAATTACTATTCGTTGTGTGGGAAGTCAGCACATGTGTAAATCTTTGCAGGATGCACACCTTTGTAGGTAGGAAGGATAAAAAAATGGAAGTGAAATATTGAAATATGGTGTCTGTTCCTTGAACTGACTCAGCAGTTGCTACTTTCCGAGTTAAGATGCAACCATTTCCTTCCTGTAGAAACTTGACAGCTGGATTTTACTCATTTTCTCTTAATACGCTCTGATTACGATATTGGATCCAGATATTTCAGTTTTACTGGCAAAAACTTAAGATTACTTCAGATGATGCTTTTATTCTAGTTATAATTATGCCTGTGAAATAGATGCAGGGCACATTTTTCTGTGTGTCTAGATCTTCGTACGATGCTAGCCTGTGCTTATCACTATAACATCCAATAGCCTTCTGCAAGTGCATTAGAGAACGGAGTTAAACATACACGTGTTGTTTTGCTTCTCCCCCTTAGAAGTAGTCTAGTGTGGTGGGATATTGCATTTTGGGAAAGGTGTTTTAGGTTTCTGTAAAGTTGGGGAATAAGACTCCTAAACCTATTCCTTGTCCCCATCCTACCTTGATAGCTGTGTGAGTTGAAGTGTTTAATGCCTGAAGAGGCAAAATGCAGCCGAAATGTAAAATGCGAACATGTTTCTTTGGGTGTGGTTGTATTAGGGTCCCTGAGCAGAGTGAGTTGAAGCATATGTGCAGTGAATTTGAAAGGCCGGATCTGAGAGCGAATATTGGAATAAGAGCCTGGTGTCCTCAGGGTAACGGGGAAAATTGTAAAGCAGACCAAAAAGCTGGGAGCTTGTCTATACAGGGAGAAACAGGTACGCAATCTTAATTGTCTTAAACGGGGGAAGAAATGTAATGTGGTTTTTGTGGCAATAGACCTGTATTCCTTCCTTGAGAGACTTGTGCTTCTCTCCCTTTCGAACCCTGATGCGAAGATGGCAGGACTGGCACGATGCAGTGCCTGAAATAATACATGCTCACTTCTGAAGGGCTCCGCATGCTTTCTCCGCAGCGTTGGTTGGTGGTGCAAATCAGAAGATGAATCAGTCTGAAGCCTTAATCCATCAGTCCCAGGTGAAGGACTGACAGCCTACTTGTGTGTTCAAATTAAAGCTGATATTAACTGAAGCAGCTGTATCACGAAGGCCACCTTTAGAATAGGCAGGTCATTTTTAAAAACCACCACTAGCTTGGGTACCTGCTTCTTGCCATTCCGTCAGGATTTTAATCAGCTGTTTTCCCTGGCTTTTGGGAAGAGGAGGGCTGAAGAAGGTATCGATGTTTATAGGATTGTCCTTTGCCTCCCTGATGAGATAATACGAAAGGAGAATCTATCACTTACGAATTCATTACTTGCAACGTTTGTCATTGCTTTTAGTATGCATGTTCCTACAGCCAAGATATGTTTCATGTTTAAAATATTAACTATATATTTCAAAGAACAGTATGGGCTTCCTATTTCAAACTATTGCCTCTAACTGCACTGTACCCTGACTTGCATTCATTGCACTGGGGGTGTCCTGTAGGTCATAAGCTCCTCGTGGTAGGGGCTGGCACGTTGTATCTTGAGGCTATCAGTAAATATTATTTTCTGTCCTATTGTCAAGGAATTCAGAGAATCCATGTAAATTCATGTTTCAGACGACTTTTCACTGAATCTTCAGCTGAAAGACTTTCTTAAATGTTTTGTGTTGTTTTGTTTTTGCAACTTCTTTAGAAAGCTTTTATCAACGGTCCAAAAAGAAGTGTTTGGAGAAGTTTTGTTCTGATTCAAGCTCAGATTGTGGAAGTTCATCAGGAAGCGTTCGTGCCAGTCGTGGGAGCTGGGGTAGCTGGAGCAGTACCAGCAGTTCGGATGGAGATAAAAAGCCCATGATTACTGCCAGGCATTTTCTTCCATCCAGTAAGTTCTGCAAATTTCACCTCTGCACCGTAGTGGGCAGTGTTTCAGCCTTCCTTCTGAGTGGAAAGGGGTACCATGGCATGGGGCGTGTACCTTGCCTTTTATAGGTGAGAGCACCTCTCAGAAACACAAGGAGAGATTTAAAGAACTTGGTACCTGGAAAAAAGTACCAGAAATTTTGTGGAGACAAAGATGAGCTGTCAGGCTACAGAGAAAGTGTCGGACTCTGCACTGAGGAAGCTGCACAATTAGTTTTCATGGAAAGATGGAAGAACTGAGAGTCACTAGTCAAAGCAATTTCTTCCTTTGAATTTATGTTACATCACATTATTCTCATAAAAATACAATCTTCTTGTTAGAGTTATTTAAGAAAATGCACAAATGAAGAATGTGTGAAAGCAGTTCAGATCTGAGGATGCTGGGATTGGATGGCGGTATTCGAGGCATAAGTAGCCAGGAGACCTGAGCCACTTGACTGTATGAGAAATGGGAACTGTGGTTCATTACTGCAGTTTTTTGAATGCCTGAATATCATTAAAATAGTTGAAAGCCTAAACCCTGTCACCGCTATCACTAATCCAGGTTGATGTAGCACTAGAAGTAAATTTTAAAGGAAGTGCTGAAGTGACACAAGTAAAACCAGCTTTGAGTACCTGAAAAAAGCTGTTTAGAATAATTTAAAAATGTGCATGTACTTACATGTGTGTTTGTGTATGCATAAAACTTTACATTACCAAAAGATACAGTAGGTGATGTATCTGAACCTGCGATCTAATAGATAATGAATTGTGTGCACATGACTTTTCTGTTTGTTCAAATTGTAATGCCTCTTAAAAAAAAAAGAGTGTCAGTCATTTCAAATTCAGAATTAATTTAGTAGTAACAAGGAACCTCTCCATCAAGAGTGTGGTAATCACTTATAAGTCGTAAAACACATATAAGACCATGTGGAAGTAGATAGCATGCTTTGGAATAAATGCAGTTAGTGATACTCCAGTCTGAGAGAAAACTTGGTTAACACTATTGATGAGTCTATTTGTGTGTATGTATATTCTGTGCATACTTCTTTTTTTAGGATCTTTGATTGTCACAGTCATTCTTTTCTTTAGGAGAGAATATTTCACAAAATGATTTTCCATCTGAAACTCCTATCACTTTAAATCTGTCTCATAACATCTGCAATACCAGGTAAAAAATTTGAATCTACACCTGTAAGACATTAAAGAAACACCACCAACTTGAAATCTTGTCTCATTTTGATAAATTATACCCACCTGTTGTCTTGTCATTTTTTGTGATAATCCAACTGTACTTTCTAGTTGGAAGAAGAAGAATCTTCTTCAGTAGGTGAAAAGATATATGCAAAATGGATTATGCTGGGGAAATATGATAAATGCTTCCAAATGTAAAATAAAATTGGGGAAAAAAGGAAATTGTTTTTCCCTGCTCAGTTCTTCCAGATCTTAGCAAGTTACTACATTTCCATTAGCACTTAGTTATATTAAAGTAATAATGGGTTTTTATTAAAAAAAAAAGGTGGGAGTGAGACTTTCAAGTTGATGTTATTCTTTTAATGGGAATAATGTTATCCTAGGATATACAGCATGAAAATTGATTCCCCCCTCCCCCACATTCCTTTCTACCTCTTTACTGTAGTTGAGAGAGCATCTACGATTTCTATTACTACGAGTCCTCATTTCACTTCTCATTCATGTCTCTGTTTTCACTAGCAGAAATAATTTAATCCTTTTCCTCTGGGATTCTGGTGCTTGAAAATGTTCCCTTTCCACTCATATTGACTGGTTTCTGTGATGGGATTTGACGAATATGAAATTGATGTTCATGTGTGCCTATGTGTCTTCATGCACATAAAAGTAACTTTGCCTGAAAGTTGTTGGGAGCATTGAAATGTTATGAGAGATCCTACTCATCTTCATGGACTATAGCTTGTTTTCCAATTTTAGAGAAGAGCTGTTGACTTAATTTGCAATAGGTTGATAYTTGGATAATAAAAGTGGGGTAATTAAGATGTATTAATTTTATTCATTTTGCATGTGTAGTAAGTAGCTGGCTTTTAATTGGGAAAAAAAGCTGTTAAAAAAATTGCACAGGGGTAATTCAAAATAAGAAAAAGTCAGGAAAGAAAGTGGGAAAGCAGTAGCAACCATGATGTTGATTAGAATACTTTCTACATCTCTGTATATTTCCTTTGAAATACTTTGGATTATGAAACATAACAGTGCCTAGACTTAAGAAATTAAATTTTCTTTTCATTCAGCAGAGACATGAACAGCATCCCCCAATATCCTGAAACCTTATGTCCCAATTTCACTGACATAGCTGCAGATCCTGACAAAAATAAAGGTCAGTTACTTTATTAACAACTGAAGCTGGTTTTTGCACACTTTGTCAAGCAGTTTCAGTGATGTTGCTAATGACACTTGTATACACCAACTTGATAGACATGTTGTTATTAGAACTTGACTTACTTCTAAACAAGTAAAGAGCAAAGTTAGCAAACGAAAGCTTACAACCTTGACGCTTTTTGCTGCATCTTCTCTATGTGAAGGCAGCATTTAGCTTTCAACTCATGTTTTAGGTATTCTTTGTTTTTTCATCCTCTTGCTTTGCACAGATTTATGTCCAAAAGTAGTGTGTTGGGAGATCAAGAGCACTGATTGCTGTGTTAAAATGAAGCTAGGCATCAAATCAAACATGACCATTTTTCTCTCTAAATTTCCACAGTCGGGACTTGCTCTCTTTGAAAGCAATAATGAATGAGGTTGGGTTGGGCTGTTAAAACTCTTGAGTTTTCATTGTTTGTATCTCAAAGGGAAGTAATATTAACTTGTCGAGTGGGATTCATAAAAGCAACAGGCTACATAGTGAGGTGGAGTTTGAAAGCTGGTTAGGACTCATGGTTCTTTGGGCAGCAGAACTGCCTGCTCGTGGCTGTCCCTTCTGCTGTAGGTTTATCCTGTGTCTGGTAGGATACAAATGTTGATTAAACTTTTTCCGCGGTAGCAATATTCATAATATCTATCATGTGAAATAAGGAAATAGAGCTAACTTTGCAACCGTTGTCTTACGGAGACTGCAAATTTGGATTTTTTCCTTTCTCCAGCTCCCTGTTCTCACAGAGTTGATAGGAACGAAGTATCTGTGGGCAGTCAGGGCACTCAGTCCGTAGAGAGCAGCACAATGAGTATCTGCCCTAGGGGCTAAATACAGCTGTAACGAGTTCACGTATTTTTCGGTCATGGATGGCTCTAGTCTATTACAAACCCGACCCTGTTTCCGCTGGATTCGTGCGGTTGGACTTCAGAGATGGTTACTGACTGATGGGTGGGGGTGAGGGGGAGGCTGGTGGGGATCGCATCCCTGCCATCCATCCTGCTGTGAGGAAGGGTGCCGCCTTGTTGCTGGCGGCTGATGACTTAAGGACTCTCTGTAAGAATTTCTTGCCCTGTTTTGTTGAATTTCAGCTTCTCGCTTCAAGTCTTTTTATATATATTTTTTAACAAACAAATTTTGATATTTGTTTAAAGATGGACATTCATCACAAAAAAAAAAGAGTGGTTAGTAACTCTGGACTTTTTATCTAGCATACAGTCCTTATTGTGGATCTGAGAATAAAGTGTTATTGTGATATTCAGAGTTTGTGGAGCCTCCTTCCTGTTGTTCTGCATTTCATTCCTTTTTCCCTTTTTAGGTCTTTACCCAACAGGAGACTTGTGGCCTGCCCAGCCAGTCTGCCTGACAAACAGTTTAAACTACAACCTTGAGAATAATATACCGTGTATGATCCAAGAAACCCCCTCTGTCCACAACAGGCAAGTTATGTTTTATGTAAACAGTATGGATAATGCTTTGTTCAGGTTTCTGTGATGCAGAGGACTGCACTTGAGCTCATCTTACAATATTTGTAAGGCAGGTGATAGCTAAAGTAAAATTCTTGCTGTCACTTCAATCTTAGTTCTAGTTGTTTATGCTCTTCCATTAGTATATCATGATTAATTTTGCTAAGACAAATTCACTGGTGTTCCTGCTCATACGTAGATATTCCAGAACTTCTTTCAAATTTAATTAAATACTTTTTGGAAAGTTTTTAATTTCTTCCACTTCTTTTGCATGGCCAGGCAGAGGGCCTGGCTTTTAGGTTTGTTTTCCTCTTGCTAAATACATAGCTTCTGTATATCATGGGGTATGTTACGCAGTGTGTACTCATGTTAAATGGCATGAACAGACATTGTTAAATAATGGCAAATAGTCCAGTTTGAAGGTGGTGTAAGGATAAAAATTCGTCTGTTTGAGGTTCTGTGTAGATTTGGGTTGATCTTCCTGTAGTAATGAACTTGAGTAATTCTGGTACTTCAGACTCTCCACACTGCAAATTTTACTAATGAAAGGTGCGCCACAAACTCGTGAGGAGAAATACTCTGCCACCACATAGCAGTGAAATACAGCCAGTTCTTCAGGTCATATCCTGTCATCCGAAATGACAGAGTGGTAGCGCAGAAATCCCCAAGTGACGGTCTTGTGATCCCAACCAGCCTGCTCACCTCAGTTTCAACTGTCATGTCAACAGACTGCAGCCCTAAAGACTGGGAGCAATGGCCAGCGGTTTGTCCGACTCTTAAGTCAGATGACATATATGGTGATTTGTGGCAGATTCTGTGTTACGCTACTTTGCTTTCATATGCCCATCTCAATTTGGACTTTATATGCAAAAATTCATGTAATTATTCATATGTAGTAGTGATAACTTATGATAACTTCTTGCCTGAATAGTAAAACTGAATTAGCACAACTTGATTTGAAATCCTTTTATATGCTTACCTTGTCCAGACTGGGTCCAGACTTGGACTTCTTCAAGCTCTCTGCATAGCAGGGCTTGTTTCACTTCTGACATATCTTTAAGAATTACTTTTGAAACTTTTGAAAAGTCGTCTTGAAATTCTGAAATGATTTTAATTAAAACAAGTCTAATCCCTACAAATTAATGTGTAGTTTAGAAAACATACTGTTTAACAGGACTTTAACATGTGTGGTAGGGAAAGTAGAAATCGCCATTTTAATTGCTATTCTCAAGCATTCAAAAGACTGAGAATGCGTTACATTTTCTTCTATTTCAAATCACATTATTTCACTTTATATCTACCATTTCCATGGTTGTGGGAAAGAAGTACAATTATTTTCGTTTTACAGAGGAAGAAGTTGAACCCAGTTAGGTGTTGCAAGACTCTGGTAGCTGTCATTACAAGTTGTTCATCCTCCCAGAGGAAAAAGAGCTTAGTGAGAGAATCGCTGGGATTGCGTAGTGGCACAGAGTAGATACTGGCAGAATTGGCAAGCAGAATGTGAAAAGCCTTATCATCAGTTACAGKCGKTYTGCAWMMAACAGCTWWACATTWAATAAGTATTTSTAMATAAYTKTCAGAAGTTCTGTGAATTGTTTCTGACAGAAGAWKTTTTTTTTTTTTTTTTTTTYYTKGGACAGCTTCATTGACTGGAATGCAGCTTGTGACAGCCAGTTTTCCAACATGTATTGTCCACTAGAGATGAATGAATATGGTGCTTTCCCAGAAGGTAAGATGAAATAAAGCTTATGAATTATCACTGAGCGTGTTTTTTTTCTCTCACCTTTTGTAGAACAAAAGGCTGAGCTTGTCGATAAACATCTGGGCGTTTGTTGCTTAAGCGGACTTTACGGTTTCCAGCTGACTGGATGCTCTGTAGTAATAAACAATGTCTGCATGTGGCGGATGAGAAGACTGGTCTTCGTATGAAGTTATTAAGCCTGAAAAGCCAGTATACAGGACTCTCTCTGAGAGGGAATAGAGAGAAATGCTCGTGACCACAGTATTACACAAATCTTTTTGCACAATTTTCTTTGTTTCCCCTCTGGCAGGCTTCTGCCTTCCAGTGTGTGAAACAGAAGGCCTCTTGTGACCAATTACCTTTCCAGGCTAGAGTTTCTTGGCTTGGGAAGCACACTGGCAGCAACCTAGAATTCTTTAGCATTACCTAAGCAATAACTAAAGGTCAGGCTACAGTATCACAGGCAGCACGGTGATCCCTCGGGTGCTTAGAGCTGAGGCATGTTGGCAGTGAAGCCTGGGTAGGCTCTGCCATGCACGTTCTGTGGCTAATAAAGACTCTGTTCTCCAGTAGAGAGATTGCCAACTCTTTATCCCGTCCTCCTGATAGCAATTTGTTAGTGAGTCCCTAATACAGAGTGGTAGTCTTGTTAACAGAAATTGTTACGCTTCGCTGCTGTGCTGCCCTGAAGGTGCCTGAAGTCACTGAAGGCTTAGGTCGGTTCCAGCCTGGCTCATTCCGAGAAGATTCAATGTTCCTCCACAGAACTGTTAGTAGTGTTTATATTGCAAAAGCCTTATTTTTATTTCCTGCTTTTATAAACTGCAGAAAACATGAACTACCCCAGTGGCTTCACGGGTACTGCAGCGGTGCAGAATACAGCCTTCATTGACCAGAACTGTCCCTCCACCTGGAACGCGCCTCCCAACATGCCACCTACCTGGGAGCCCGCCAGTTACGTCAACTCCACAGTGAGTATTGTCACTGCTAGGTGCTGCCTTCATGTGCCTCTTCAAAGCCTTCCCAGTGCATTCATATCTTTCCCTTACCTGTTGCTCGCATGTTCTTCATGAATAAGTAGCCTGATGTATATATTTGATGCTGGCATTGGTAGCATGGCTTTTTCCCAGTTGTTGGTCAAGGTTGTTAGTGGACTTTGTTTGTGAAATTTTAAGACAGATCCTTTTGCCTGAAAATTGACTAAAATCATCTTACATATGGAAAAACATTTTGGACTTGCGTAGTCTACTGAGACTTTTTCCTATCAAAATCAACCTTTCCAGATGAGGGTAAAACACAAAAAGTGCTGACAGCAAAACCCAAAGAGATTTGAAGATTGTAGAGCTGAATGGACAGCTGCTGTCAGTGACTTTGACAGGTTTTTTTGCTAGGAAATCCAAGTGATTTAAGCTGGATTTGTGCAGATTTCTGAATGCTGACTTTGACCTGTTACGCTCTAGACTAGCCATGTTTATGTCATCCCGTAGTGCAATGTAGTGACTTCAGTTCAAGGTGGTCTTTAATTGCAACCACCTTCTCTTCCGCTCGTAGTTCAAAATCTTTTATTTTAGAATTTTATTTTTTTATTTACAGTAAGTTTATTTTGATTAACCAAATAAAGCAAGGAATATTTCCAACTACAAAAGTGAAAATTCTGCTGTGTTAAAAAGTTGCAAAACTGGTAGATTTGTTTCCTAAAATAAACGTGGCTTTATTTCATATTTTATTCAGGAATGCCAGGAAACATAGAAGGTAGAGATTGGAAAATACATTAGATAATTCAGTTCATTTCCCTGGCGAGCTTTTCCCCACAATACATTTCAGTGTTTCATTCAGTTTTAAAAGTCCCAAGACTTCCATGACCTTCTCTGAGAGACTTCCTTGCAGACTAACACATCTTGCCCTCCAGGAGGTTCTTTATAAGCTTTCAAAATTTTCTAACTAAATTCCCTAGCTCCCAGTTATAGTCTCTTTTCCATACTGAATATCCCTCTCTGCTCCCGGCATGCATAGTCTTTCAGTACTGACACATACTTCAACCTTTTTCTTGTCATTTCTTAGGTGTCCTTCTCTTTTAACTCTCCAAACATGCAGGGTGCTCTTCACGTGTCTTCTGTTTCTCCCTTATTTTTCTTAACAGCCTGACCAGAACTGAATATTGTGTGCCTGTTACAGTAATATTGATGCCATGCAGGGAGGAGCTCATATGGCTTCATTTAGCGAAGTGCCTTTGCACACACACGCTAATGCTGCTGTATCATTTCGGCAGCCATATTGCTTTGTAAACTCCTATGCAATTTTCTACTTGTGTGTTTCCTTAGTTCTCTGCATAAATGCTGCTTCCTCCCATTTAGTACTACATTTCCACGTTTTCTTTGGCAAATGGTCCATTTTGCAGTTTCCCATGATAATTTTATCTTGCCCTACAGCCCTACCTCTCAAGCACCCGAAGCTTGTCTCCAATGTCTGGACTTTTTGGTTCCATCTGGGCACCTCAGAGTGATGTTTATGAAAGCTGCTGCCCCGTCAGTGCCACGACCCAACACTCGACCCACGTGGAGAACCAGGCAGTTATGTGTAAGCAGGAATACTATCCGAGGTTTAACCCCTTCCGTGCCTACATGAACTTGGACATATGGACTACAGCAGCCAATCGAAATGCAAATTTCCCACTTTCGAGGGACTCGGGTTACTGTGGAAACGTGTGAAAGGAACTTGATTTAAAAATGTGAATAAAGATGCTTGCAATTTTGATTACTAGAGTAAGCTGGTTGTTGAATAGATTACAATGTTGGTGGATATTTTGGCACTTTTATATTGAAAATAAATTTTTTTTTACTGAAGTCTGAGCATTCAGTGCATTTTAAATAGCAAAGCATATTCAGGACGCTGTTATTGTCAGGTGAAAGTTATAAATTTAAAACTCAAATGTTTTCAAGAATAAGGACAGTATTAGGTTCTTAAAATCATCCGTGAACCTGTATTGCACATGTTTCTTCTGAAGTTTACATTCTGTGGTATAAACTAGGAGTGGTTTAGCATTTGTAGGTACAAACTTACACCCGTAGGTAGTCGCATCTGTACCAAACAGTAACACTGGGGACCTACCTGTTGATGCAGATCAGAGATTTTCCAAGTGGTGCCACTTCTACTGCTGACATAGTTATTTGTGGCTGTAAACTTCTGGCAATAGAAAAAAGACTGAATTGTGGCTTGTTTATCTGGCTTCAAAATGCAAGCTGTTACTTGGACGATGTTATGCTTGTGCAGTGTGGGTGAGTGGGCATTTCTTTCAGGAGCTTTTCTTGTGAGTAGCTCCTGACATTCTGTGTTTTTATTTTTAGCCTTCATGTTGCAATAGCATTTTCAGTGCATTTAGTTGCCCTTGTTTAAAATGCCAAAGCTTGAACTGGAACAAATATTTCTTTGAGAGCGGAGTTCACACCACTCTCCAAAACAGAACAGCATTGTGTTAGCTCGTGTTATGGGACGGAATCTTTGTAGTGGGAAAGGCAGCCAGGGAAGCGCTGCCTCCCAGTTCAGGGCTGAATCTTTCCTTCGTGCAAGCTGTCTCTGCTGACCGTTCCCGTAGAGCCCCTTGTTCTGGCATGGCAGAACGTGTCTGGCATCTTCACTCTTAGGTGGCAGAAGAAGGGGAAGGCATCCTTAGATTCAGAGATGTCCTCGACAAGGGGACTTGTTAAGCCTGGAGAAAGAGAGACTAAAGGGGGGGATCCAGTAGCAGCCTTGTACAGCTGCTTGAAGGAGAGCCATAAAGGTGGCAGAACCAAAGCCTGTGTGGTAGCTGCAGGCGTTATGGCAAATGGCAGCGGTCACGGGTTGCCACATGGGAGGTTCAGGTTGAACACCAGTGACTCCCCTCAGAGGGCGGTGCTGCAGGAGAATGGGTTGCCCCGAGGGGTGGACAGATCTCCGTGCTTGGAGGTGTTCATGACGTGGCTGGATGAAGCCACACGTGACCTGCTCTAGTGGTGGTGGCAGTCCTGCTCCTTGTGGGAGGTCAGACTAGAGACCACCAGGGTCCAGTCACCATTTTGAGGATTCTGTGAACTTGAGCAAGTTCCTTACTTTTTGCTGCTTTAATTGTTATCCTCTTGCCCTTTGAACTCAGACTGACTGGAAGACAAGAACTCTGACGACGAAATGTTGAGGCTTTCACGTTTGTTTTTATTCAAAGGCAGAGCAGAAAAGGCACTGCAAAATAGCTGACGGCCTGCGTGCAAGGCTACTCGGCAGTCCGAGCTCCCAGACCTAAATTCTGACCCTGCCAGTCTTGCTACATTGCTGAGCTATCAGACCGGCTCCTCTGGCTTGGCATTTCTGGCTGAAACCAGCATCCCAAGTCTTGAAATGTTTCACCAGAAACAGCACGTTTCTGCAAAAAGTTTATTTCAGTAAATCGACGGTTCCTGCAAAGAAAGCTTTGCTGAAAGATACCCTGCCAGCTACGCTTTCCCGTGCGTTTGAGTTAGCTCAGAAAGAGGTAGCAACTGGGTGGGATAGTCAAAAGCTGCTACATTTACCTGCTTTAACTGCTGATGCGGAAGGTGCTCCTAAGCCTTCCTTTGGTTTCTATGTCAGAAAAATGGGATCGTCACTGAATGCTTTTCAAAACCGTAGTGTTTTAATGGCTTGATCAGGAGCTAGCGCCTGGAGTCTTTGGCTGCTTTCCATGATGCGTTGTGCTGGGCGGGAATCTGTTTGACTCTGGAGTTTAATCGTAATTGCTTGTGATTCTGAAGGAAAGTTCAGATGTTCATGTGAACTTTGATGCTCCTGAAGTCAGTACTGAGCCATGAGGAGGAGTCATAACCACTGACATGCTTTCTGTGCACCTCTTGCCTATGGCAGGAGACTTCAGGAGGAATAGGGTGAGAGTGCAAACACGATAAATATGGCGAAAAAAAAAAAGTGATCATTTGGTTTGAAATGCAATGAAGTTCTTCATTCCCTGGATAATGTTGCTTGTTGTATAGCATGTTCATTGAATTTTGGACGTGCAAAGCTGCGCTCAGTTAGCTTACCCAGCTCATTCTGTTAATTCTGTTAATTGTTTTATGGAGATCTGTATTTTCCGTGCACTGAAGTGAAGCTTTTTCCTCAAGTACCAGTGTAAGGAGATGCTTTTCTTATACCTGCAACAAACTGTAACAACAACAACAAAACCCCACAGAGTTCTGATCGGCACCAGTCACTGATCAGCACTGTTGTACGTAACGTGTATGTTCTAGACAGAATAAATCACTGAAAAAGAGAGAAAAAACCCCATGCAATAAACCAAGCAAAGACACTGGAGAGTTCAGGGAGAGCAAAAAAAGTTAGAAATGTTTGGAAAAGAAGACCTCTGTGAAAAAGTTGGTCAGAGTTGTTAAAGTGCCAGCAAAAGACAAGGGAAATGAGCCGCAAACAACTTGAGAAATATTGCTAAGAAAGAAAACAATCATTCTCTTTAATCAAACCAGAACAGATCAAGAAGTAATTCCCCTGGGAGCTGTGTAGTATTAGGCAAAGTATTTCATATAACTTTTCATAACAATAACTAAGGAATGTAACAAGCTCATTAAGTTACCAGGAATAATTGCTGCCATCAGGAGACATCTGTAGCTTAATTAGCAATCCACTGAATGCAAGTGGATTTGGGCTCAGTTAAAAGTCATTCTTCCTACAGTAAAGGGGAAGATGAAATAATTCCACTACAAATTTCTTTGTACCAAAATGATTATAATTCTACTGGAGTGAAACTTGGAGAGGTTGCTCTAAAGCCATCTCTCTCATGAGCAAAATAATTCCTAATTTCTTGCCTTGTGCCAGGAATCCCTCGTAGCAGGATCGGGAGCTTCACTGATCACTCTGAAACTGGTACCATTTTTTTTGAGAAGTTCTCGGTTAACCCAAGAAATGCTTAAGATTGCAAAGAGAAGAACAAAAATACCAGTATAAAAGTGGAATAGCTTGCAAGGTTCACTAGTAGGGCTGGTTATGGAGGGGGGGGAAATCACGGGCAGTTCCAAGCATTCAGCGTTGATTTCTATCCCAGTGCGAATGCTACATAAACTCAGGACATTCAGTGTTTTCCTAAGACAAGACATGGGATAAGCGACAGCCATCCCTGCTCCCAGCGGGTTTGTGGCTTCTTAGATGTGCATTGGGAACTGGGGGTACCAAGTTATTGCTGTCCTTGGACAGGACACACAGGACATCTTGGCCAAGCCTGCCTGGTTTGTCCAGAATTTCCATCCTGGAGCCAGGGAATATTCCTGGCACGTTTTGTGAGTGTTTATAGGTACTATGAGAGACAACATTTGGACAAAGCCAGCATCTACTGCAGGGGTGTTCAGGTGCCGTAGCCTGGCCAGGTTGCAGCAAGCCCCTCACAATGTTAAGCTGGAGAGCTAGGGGAAGACGAGCATCCAACGCAGCTTCTTGGTGGTAGAGGGCAATGCTCCACTGGGACCCTGTTTCTTGGTAAGTGGGGCTGCTGCAGTGTTGAGCTTGCTCCTGCAGGGAGGGATCTGGATTGCCCAGCAGCCTGGCTGCCACCGGTCTGGCCTGGGAGCCAGGTTTGAACTGCTTGGGAGCAACAGACTGGCCAGACCAAGATGCAAATACTGCATGCGGGGTTCAAAGCATGTGAGGGACAGTACAAGTCCCTGAAGGCAGGCTCACCTGGGGAGCACGGTTGTTGCTTGCTCTCACGGCTTTGTCATGAGCATGGTGGCAATTGGCAGGTCTGTCCTACAGCTTCTGCAGCTGGACCTGGGCATGTAGGACTGTTCTGGCTGCTGGAAGGCAGCGATCAGCAAACAGCTGGCTGTTGCACCTGCAGAAATGAGCCTGAAAGCTCTGAGGGCAGCTGAGACATCTGATGGCCAGAGGGCAAATAAGCTCATTAAAGACAACATTAACTATGTTAATCCCCTGAAGGGTGGAAGGGGAGGAAGCAGGGGAGGTGCTCACCGCCTGCACTGGGGCTGGCAGTGCCTTCAGTTCCAGCACCCAACTTCTCTCTGCTTTGGTAGAAGCCCTGGTGCCGCCTGGGAAGCTGCAGCCTCAGCAACACCACAGGTTCCTGCAGAGCCGGCACCGCTGTCCTGCCAGGTGAGCTCTTGGCCGGTCTTTACGGTGGTAGGTTGGGCGTTGCTTTCCAGCATTTGCTTCCTTCCCATCCAGCCTCAGGGAACATCTTGTTGTTTATTTTTCTTAGTCATCGAGTCACCTCCATCTTCTTTTGCCCTCTCCATGTACTTGCTTTGCTTTCAACAATTTGTGAAAATGGTGCACGGCAGCACCTCCCTGTCACCATGGGCACGTTTTAGTTGTACCTTTGATTCTTCTGCCCCATCTTGTTCAGTCTGTCTGTCCACTTCTGTGGGGGAAATGGCTCGGGGCAGGGCTTATTGCATCCTCTTCTGCAGCACCCTTGGGTGGGCTGAGGGTCACTGTCTCCCCAGGACTGCTGTGCTGGTATGGCCCTCCTCTGTCCCAGCGGCAATCTCACCCTGCCTTTCGGACAGGCGGGAGGCTGGCAGTTAGGTGTCCCAGCTGGAGAAGGAAGTCCCTGGCGTTGGTGGGGCAGTTGCCCAGTCCTGTACTGAAGGAAGCTCTGCTGGGCAAGAGCCAGCAATGCTCCCCGTCTCTGTGAGCTGGGGGACGTGGAGGAGCAGGAGGCAGTGGGTGATCTGTGCTCTGCCCCATCGTGGGCGAGTGACAAGAGTGGAGCGGGGTGAGGATTTATTGTCCCAGCCCTACAAGGCGGTGTTGCAGCTGAGGTCCTGGGAGCTTGCACCCGCCTCTGCATCTCATCACTAATGCACGGACACAGGCGCTCCCCTGCTGCTGAAAGCTGAATATTACTGCTCCTCCCTCCATCTCTGGAGTGGGTTTCCCTGCAAAAGCTGTCTGTCCGTGCCTGCCTGACAGAAATGCCTCCTTTGTCGCTGTGGGTTGCACACCATGCGGCTCGCTTTTTTCGTGACCTCTGCTGTATTTCATTTCTTGCTGCTTTCTTCAACATCAACAACAGCAGCCCAAACTCTCAAACCTTTTCTAACTTCAGGGTTGCTCTGAAGGGCGGCCGTTCTTAGCTGCTCCCCGGGTTGTGCGCGGGAGCTGCTCCCTGAGCTGTTCGGGGTTTTTGCAGCCCTGCTTGGGGGCGATGGTGATTCGGCATTTCCATGCAGCCCCACACACCTCTTCGGAGTTTTTGTTGTTTGGAGGCTGTCAGCAACCTGTGTGAGCAGGGACCATGCTGGCCTGGAACGAGGGGCCTCCCCAGTGTACGAACCAGTGCCAGATGAGCTGCTCTAGCTGGTGTAGTCGAGCTTCTCATCTAGCATAAACCGGTTATTTAATCATTGTCAGCTAAACTACCATCAGCTAGGCTTGGCTTGCAACCGAGCACATACATATACATCTCTTGGAAGGAGCATGTTGCCTCTGTGAGTGACCAGAAAGCCCCCGTCCTCTTCAGTAAACCCAACTCCCATGCAGTGATTTCGAGAAGGTGATGGTCCATACTCTGACCATCGCCACCACACTCTGGGGTATGGCTGCCGTACCCGTGGGGTGACAGGCTCTGCCAGACCTCGTTTCTCCAACCGCCCTGGCAAAACGCTCGGTTTGCTGGGAGCCATTTGTTTGGTTTTAATTTTGACTGAATGTACAGTTTGCGAAGGGAAGCTAATGCTTTCGCACGTCTTCGTTAGCACAGATGTGGAGGAAGCCTGCGTGCTGGACCCGCTCCGGTTCCCAGAGACGGCGACGTGGAAGGCGGTTCGCCTTCGCTGGGCTGGGGGTCAGCAGGTGCTGTGGTGCAGGGCTGTCTCGAAACTAGAAATAACCTCCTTCTCACGCAACGTTGAGGTGCTGCAGCGAAGCGCTTGGCCATCAACGCCCTACAAGAACCTGCTGCGATTGCTGGTTCTGATTTAGGGAGAGAAATGTTTCACTTCATTCGCCCGACACGGCCTTGTTAGATGAAAGGTGTTTTGCAGTGCGGCATAGGAAATGCCAAAGAGTGCAAACCAGATGCTGAGGCTGATAAGAGAACCTTGCAGAAACGACAGAAAACACCGTAACCTTCCCACTGCTCTCCTCAGACGTGTGAGACAGCGGCGTGGCTGTGGGAGCTTACTGCTTTCTTCTCGGCAGCGCTCGCGTGAGAAAGGCAGCATCTCTGCGGCGTTCCTCCAGCTGCTTGCACGCAGGCTGGTTCACCCTTCCTCCAGCCCAGCTCGTGACGGCGCGTGCAGCTCCTGGACGGGCCGTGTGGCGCTCGTGAGGGAATGGAAAATGACCTCATTGCCGCCCTGTTTCTGGAGCAGCGTGGGAAGCCCTCGCTCCCCCTTGGCTCCCCTTGTGCTTTTCAGCCGCACGATCCACCGTTTGTGGCGTAAATGGTTTCTGGAGCTCAGCAGCGGTTTCGTATCGATCCGCTCTTTCCATAGCTGCCTGCAGGTCGATCGGTTCCTCTGCAGACAGCTAGCAGTTGTTAACCAGAGGAGATGCCAGCCCTACTTCTGTTGATGAAAGCCTCTGCTTAATCACAGCTTGTGTTCCTCCTTCGGTTATTAGCTTTTAATTAGGCACCAACCACCCCTTCCCGTTGGCTAAGGACATCAAGCACAAGCTGCGCGTGCCTTGGGGCTCCCACTGTTAGTACTGCATTCAGATCATGCACTCACCAAATGACTTTGAGTACTGAGTTTCAGTTTTTCCYGTCTGTGTGTCCTTGGCACGTAATGCTCTTGCCAGGGCTGCAAGACATCAGACCGTGGGTATCTTCTGCTTAATCAAGGCTCAGTTGCACAATTTTCCCACGCCGTTGCTCTGGTGAACACAGATGCTGCTGAGCAATTTTCTCCTGGCACTTTGCTATCACTTTCACCATTGCTACATCACAGCAAGCACAGCTGGTCTCCCTCTCTCCTAGCTTGCAGGGTTTGCTTACGCTTTCGGTTGCAGCCTTGAACGTCGCGGCTCTGCGTGGCCTGGCCTGAGCGGTCCGTGGCTTACGGGGTGGGATGCTCCTGATTGCAAGCAGAAACCTGGGACACAAATTAAAGACCTGATGGAGATGCCGGGGGTGGGCAGCCTGTGGGGGCTGAGCTCACAGTGACACAGGCTTTTCCTGTTGGTAAGTATTTCTGCCTTCTGAGCGAGGTTCACAGGCAAGATTATGAGTTTCCCTTGCAATAGCTGAACTTCATGACCCAGATCAATACCCTACAGCAATGTGCAACTTTTGGAAGCCCTCAACTCACAATGTCAYTAAGGAGAGATATCTTTGTGCCTTTTATAGATGGCCTGCACATTCACTGGTTGGTGAAGGGTTTGTTTGTTTTTTTCTAAGGAAGGAACCTTTCTGTTCACTTGAAAGGTTTTTAATAATTTATCAGTTTAAGGACTAAAATTTGTCACACAATTTGTTGAGGACCAAATAATGGCTTATAGAAATGCTTCAAAATCCTTAAGTGAGATATACAGTATCTGTTAAAGTATCTGTTCACTAAGTTTCCTTAGTGAAATGTAAGCCTGTGAGCATCCTCCAGAACAACTTACATGTCTGAAGCTCAGGAAGCTGCAGGTTTGGTTTTGGTTGCAAGAACCTCATATGCTGTTTGCCGTAACAGAGAAACCTGAAGACTAACCAAGACAGTATTCTTCTTTCTGAAGAGCTGACTTGAGGGATGAGGGAAAGGTGCCTAGATGGCCTTCCTTCTGTCGTCCTCCTTGCTTCCTCTTGTCTGAGTAGTCCTTTGTCAGTTGACTAGCCCTATCCACAGACCTGTCAGGAGTTCAGCTGTCTTGGCCAAAGCATCACTGATATTTTGTATAGAGAGAGTTTGTTAGAGAAGTCCTCAAGAATCTGAGCATCGAGTTCTATAAATAAAAATAGGAAACAGATGGCACCAGTTTCAAAAGTTAAATGGTTTTTAACTAGTCCAGTAACTAATGTTCTCATATACCTACAAAAATATTACAGTTTTATCTTTGCAAAGATCAAAAGAACAACTTTGAAGCACTTGCCAGGCACACGCAGCCATGCGTTTTAATAGATGACAGACCAAATGTATCCTTACAGTAATGGGACTGACTTGCCGATTTCAAATTCCCTGATGTATTCCTGCAGTGAATAAAGCCTAATGACTGCTCTGGTTTGGGTTTGTTGTTTTTTTTTTTTAATTACTACTACTGTGGACCCAGTGTTGCCTCAAACATACTGCAGATATTAAGAGAAGAGAAGTCTGCAAGTCTGGGGTCTGAGAGAGGGTCCAGTAAGGAAGCATTTCATGTGAGGAAGAAGTAGGAAGCTCTGGAGCTGCCCAGGTCTCCAGAAGGGGCTGAGTATGTCAGCATCCACCCCTGTTTAGATCAATCCGCTTATTCATGGGTTTTAACTTCCAGAAAGAGACGCGGAGAAGTAAGACCATAGCATGCCTGACTTAGATTGGTACAAGCTGGCTCTGCCCTGCAACGTGGTCTCTCGGGCAGGTTGTACGAATGATGTCTAACATGACCAAACCCACGGGAGCTGCAGCACTGTCTAGCAGCAAGCGGAAATGTTGCGTGCCAGCTGCTGCAAACTCAGAAAACTGTCTTCCAGTTGTACAGTTTATTCTGAAAACTGTTTTCCAGTTGTACAATTTATGCTGAGGGCAGAAGAGGCCGTTTCTCCCAAGCTAGAATAAACCTTTTGGAGTCCAGACTTTTTTAGGGTTACAGTTGAGCTAAAGCTTGCTCTTATGTGAGATGTGGACTTTTATTAGTTTGTCTGCAAAACAGCTGCTTCTGCTTTCCACAAACACTGAGTACTGGTTTGAAGTCTGTCTCTCTCCCGTGTCTTGCTGCTCTGCACGTTAAGCCAAACTCCGTGCTACCAGCGGGGAATGCCGCTGTGGGCGCCATGACTCTTCGCTCCTTTTATCTTACTGAAACTTGGCTTCCCAGGACATGGGCTTCCGTTTTGTTTGCCTGGTTTGTTTGTTACATGCATGTTTGTTTGTTTTTAAGGAGTCTAAACTTTTACTTAGCTTGATTGAAAAGCATATTTTTGGCAGTGGTGGTAGAAATACAGAGCCCAGTTAAGAAACCCCTGGATCTGGTAACGGTACCCTTCTTTTGCAGTCCCCATTGAAATGGCCCGGAGTTGAGTTTCCAGAAGGCCTATGCGAGAAGCTGGAGGTCAACGTCGCCTCCAAAATCTGTGCAAAATATCCGTGGCAGGGATGTTTTCTCAAATTCGGTCTTACCCATTAGACCTTAATGTGTCTCCTACAATAAAGAGAGAAGGAAAGAAAGTCAGCTTTCTTTTGGTAGGTAGGTCATCAGCAGGTCACGTTTAGTGACATTTCTAACATGCTTTAAGAATTAGACAACACAGTCTTACCTCAGTGACAACAGAGGGAGAGACTTGGGCAGAATTTCGGATCCCGCTGCCCCTTTAGACATGTAAGAGTTTAGCATTTAGTTCTTGGGTGTCCCATATTCAGCTGGCACATCATATCTGGAGGCCCTGGGGTTTAGATGCCTCAGTTCCTGTTGGGTCTCTCGCTCTGCTTCTGAGGATGCTCAGGATGTCTTAGCACAGCTGGTGCCAACCATCCCTGCCGGTGCCCTGTGGTTAAACACTCACTCTTATCTCCCCTGCCCACCTTTTYTGCAAGGCTTAATCCAGTTCCTAATCACCTGGCTCCTTCAGAAAACATGTCCAGAAGAGGAGAAAGTAGCACCTCCTTTTCTTCTGTATCTCAGTTGCAGGAGAATTTACAGAGGTTTGGGGAGCCCTCAGGTTCCCAGAAAATCCCCTCTGCCACGGGACTGGAGCAGGCATGGGCATGAAATTCTGTATGTATCCTGCTTACTGTAGGAAAAGGAGCAGTTGTGACAGCTTGTCTCGCGTGCAGATTTCCCCCTGCCACAGCCCCTCGGACAGAAGATTATGGATTTCCAGAGCCAGGCAAAGCCAGTGCCTCTGTGTGCAGGAGCAGTCGTGTCCTGCTGCCCGCCAAACGCAGGCTGGATTAAATGTACGTGCTTGTGGCGACCCAGCTCTTGGCTGTTTCCCCTCCGGCGGACACGGGGAGCTGGGGGATGTTGTTCTCTCCGGTCTGTCCCGTCTTCTGGCTTTCCACCCTGGACGAGGGGGAATGGAGCAAGAAGGGGTGGGTGCAAGCCCCCCTCCGGACAGACGGCCCTGCAGCACCTCAGCGCCTTCGCTACCTGATTGCCTCTTTAAAATGCAGTAGGGGTCCATCTAATTAGAGAGTAAATACACCGTTAAAGGCACAGCTTTATCTACAAAGTTGTTCTCTTTCATGCCAAAAGTCACAGAGAAAAGCAAGGGTTGGAGGGGCAGGAAAACCCCTGGCTGAACTCTGGAGCAGGAAGCGCAAAACTTTAAGGACAAAACAGGACAGAGAAGCCTCGGAGGCGCAGTGGTGAGCCTCTCATTTCCCCGTGCCTCGAGGGCAGCTGGGGTGAGGCCCTTGCTCAGCCTGCGATTTCCAAAAGCTTGCGCAGGCAGGCGTGGCGGTGGTTGCGCAAGGCTGGCCGTGCCAAGGCGGGCAGCGCCCCGCCGGCCCCCCAGCAAGCCCCCATCCCGGCTGCCTCCCACGCTGGGGGTGTCCTTCACCCCCAACATGCCCCCGGGAGGTTTTGCTCCTCTTGGGATGGCAGGATCGGGCCTGAGTAAGGCTGATCCTTGGGAAGACAAAGGAAGATCTATTAGTAATCACCATTTCTTTATTTATTTTTGAGTATTTCCTGGTTTCGGTGTTGTGCGATGTTTACCAAAGATGATCAGCCAAAGTAAACCACCCAAACGAAAAATTGCAAATGAAAAAGGCAGCCACATGGCAAAGCYGGTCCCTTGCCCTGGCGTGCTTTAGTCATTTCAGATTAGGTGCTTGCTTGCCACTGTCCTGCAGATAGGCTTATAAGGAATCGCCCTGAGACAAACCTGCCCCTGTACGCAGCCACCGGCAGAAAGCTTAGGCAGGTCTGGAAAGACTCTCTAGCAAGAGGAGGGATTAATGTGCCTGCTTGTTAACTTTGGCAGCCTGTGTAGTCGTTGTGGTGCCAGCAGAGTTGGGGAAAGCAAATGGGGAGGGATTATTTTATGATCAGTGGCGTTCCTGGGGGATGGGGGGGGTTCTTTTGGGGACTTCCTAGCAGGAGTAAAAGGCAGAGCAGAGCACAAAGCTGTTCCTTCACAGCCGGGAGGCTGTTTCGGCAGGAGGAGTGGTACGGAGCCAAAACGGATGGAAACACTCCCTTCTCCCTTAATCCAGTTGCAGACCTGACTTACCCAGAGTGAGTCAGTGGTATCAATGTTGTCCTGTTACTCGGAGAGAAGTTATGAGCTCACAGTTTTTTGTCCAGCAGCGTGCCAGCTCCTTGCCGAGTTCCCTATGAAAGAGAAGGGGCTGCCCAGCCTGGAGACAGGATTTCTCCACCCTCAGAAACAGGGAACAAGTCAAACTCATTCATAGGCTGTGTTTCATCATGACAAGTTGTGAGGAAAACTTATTTTACAGAAAAAATTAGACCTCTCAACAGTAGGAAAGAAGAGTTCAGCCAGCCTTCACCTTATCCATCCCTCCTCCCATTACTCTCTGCATTTTTGTTAGTGACTTTTGAAAGATACTATTCAACTGGAAGGCTTTGCAAACATCAGAGAGGACACTATCAGATGGAAACATGGAGACACCAGAGAGCTGACTGAGAGGGAGTCCTCTCAACTGAGGGTCATGCATCTCAGTATGCTTTGCTTGGCCTTTTGGTCCCAGATGTGAGCTGGGAACAAAGAGTTCAAGGAACCAACCCCAGAGAAATAAAGTTCTCTGAAGGACTGATTTTAAAGGAAATTTGTTGAACCTATTAATCATGGAACATACAGGAAATTAATTTAAAATGATGTCATAAAAATAGCACATGAAAGAAGTGCAAATGTAACATAATTTCTATAAATAGAAAAGGATCTTTATACCGACACTTGTGTAAGTTACAAGCTGAAAATAAACCAGGTGGCAGTCTATTGGATAAGAGTTGTTAAACATTGGATGCTAAGACCCAAAGAAACAAARATCTTCTTGTGCCCACAGGTGCAAACCTCATGGTGAGTTGGAGGAATATCACCTGAATTGATATGAGGTAAGAGAGTGCATCTAATTTGATGCTCTTTCCCACAGTAGAGCAGATGTAAGGTAGACAAATTTTATTACCCTACGTTTATCTCTGAACCGGCTTATTCTTGTCCTGTAGTTCCAGCTGTTGAGATGGAATTTGGTTGTTTTTACTGCTTTTTTGCCTATGATATTTCCTTTGGTTCCTCTTCCTTTGATAACTCTTCTTCTGTCCAAAAGCTGCAAACTACAGAGCAAATTATTTGAAAGCATGAGTTACCATGCATCCTACACTTATTAGATATCTACAGAAGTCTTTTTAGCATCACAACAACCCCCTGTTGCAATCTTTGTATAAGTTCCCTACTTGCTTTCAAGTGAACCCACTTTCAAGTGGGATTTTTTTGTCTTCTTTTACCCTGTGCTTGAATCACCTATTGCACTGGGGTTTTGATCTCTGCTGGAGTTCCTAAGTCCTGCTAAAAGGTCTACAGGGTTGGCAATTTTTCTGGACCATCACTGTTGGAGTAACGGGACATTGCTAAGAAAGGTCTGTTCCCTCTCAAGTCCATGCTGTTGCTGCCCAGCCTGTGCTCCCTTTCTTCAAACGGACACCATGACCTGGCAGAAACCGCTGGGTTTAAATAAAACCTGAAGAAATAAAAGCAAAGCAAAGCAAAGCATTTCCCATCAAAGCTGTTGACTAAAAGCACCGCTCTGGGAGAGCATGGTTGGCTGCAGTGGGCCTTGCTGCAGGCATCTCCAGACCATCCTGGACATACCTGCATTGCCAAGGCACAGCCAGGCCTTACGTACCACGTCCAGGTAACTTTGTTTGGATGTTAGAGAGGAATTCAGCTCAATGTTTGTAAATGTGGGTATTTCACAGTAGTAGAAAGCACCTTGTTTTGGGGGTTGATCCTTTAGTGTGGGGTGTTTCTTTCTGTAGATACTGCAATGGAGACAAAAAGTCATATCGCAGTACAGGCACAAGAGTTACACGGTCCGTTTTGAATCTATCATTACTAAGCTGGTACTGCGACACTCAAGAAAACTTACAGAAGAGCAAGAAATGCAATCTGAGGATAATTTAGGAGGAATGATTAAAATAGCTGAGTGTGTACTTGAAAATCAGCTTGGGATGTCTGTTTTCAATCATGTTCAAGTCTGGAAAGTCAGAGAATGGTCAGATACTGGAAATATCTAATTATTTGAAGATGCTTTGGTGGCTCTGTCAGATTCAACACACACTTTTCAAATACTTATTGACATCATTTTATGATTAGGATTTTCATTTTTAGTAAAAATTATTTTTCTGCTGTATTCAAGCTTCTAAAAAGTTGGTTTAAAAAATTATACAAATGCAAAAGACCACAGTAGAAATAATCCCTGCAAGAAACTCACAAAATACGTCATTTTTCCAGTGCAGAAAAACTTGGAAATAGCTCATTAAATTTTTCCTAATTTTTTTTAAATATGGAGCTTTGATAGGAGATAAATCAACAGAAGTACCTGCTCTGAAGAAAGAGCTTCTGAGGTCTTGAATAACTGAAAATAAAGATTTGGAATGGACTGGTTTTCTCTTTCTGAAATGCGCTGTCATGTCTGAAATATTTCATGGCATCAGGTACAGAGGGAGGCAGCAGTTGAACGCAAAGCCTGAACTACCTGTGCAAAATATATCCTGGCATTATCTTTTTGGAACGAATACAAAAATCTTGATATTTTTATGGCATATGATAATGATCTGATTCATTTCCTGCTCAGATTCTTGCCCAACTGTTAAACACAATATTTTTTTTTTGTATAACAAGCAGTTAAATATGTATCTCTGCATCCCAGCACAGTGTTTTCCATCTCCGTACAGGAAACAAACTCTAGCTCATTCTGCAATGACTTGGTCCCATTCCCAGGAACATTTCCCTTCCATTAAAAAAAAAAAAAAAAAAAAAAAGAGGAAAAAAGAAAGCACTTTTTCAGTGTATTAGCACTAGATAGACCTAGGCACGAGACATGTGTCCGTGCACTCCTCTCAATGAGGCAAGACAAGGTTTGCTGGACCTTTCCTGCACTGAAGTGCACCAACACGCATGTCCCTTTGCCCAGCCTCTCCCGAAGGAGCTTTTCCTTGGAGCTGAGCAAAGCCGTTTTTCCTCCTTGCGGGAAATTCCAGTGCTGGGATGTTAAACCCTAACTTCCTCACAACAGCCTGCTGGTGATGGCTTGCACCCGGTGGGCTGTGACAGGGTATTTTCTCTCCTGATGAGCTGAAATGAAGCAGAAGCCATCCAACAGCGAGTGTAAGAGATCCCATTCCTGTCTCCCCAACCCCCCATAGTGCAGCTTGTGCCTTGTAGGGTACGTGAGGACCCCAACCCTCGGGTACCTACAGCGGCCCCGATGTCCAGGGACATGCTGGGGGGACAGTGCCATCTCAGCACGGGCAGGTTTGGTGCCTCCTGGGAGGCCAGAGCCGAGGGTTGTTGCGGCTCTGTCCAGAAACCTGCAAAATCCTTGTTTTGAAATAGGCATGGCACCTCATTTTCTTAAAAACTGGAAATATGTTTTATGTCTCCAAATACCTCTCTGGGCAGCCTCTAACAGATGACCGCTGTCATATAGTTTGGGATACAGCAAAGCAAACTGATCGACACAACAAGAGCACAATATTCATAGAGCAAAGAAAAAAAGTCCTTCAAAATACTARAAGTGAGTGGTACTTCGGAAAGGTACACAGAGGTATTTCCTGAAGGTGTCTGAAAAACCAAAGTAGCAGCTTTGTAYGTTGATAATGTTGAACCAATTAACAGTATGAAAATTGCAGAAAACATATTAAAAGAAAACATCATCTCTAGATTATGTCTGTTGTAGGGGATGGATCCCCAGCAGCAGCAAGCTGGGAGCTCATTTGCTCAGGTGATGAGAGGTACATTTGGGCTGACCTCCGAGGTCCCAGAACCGTCATGTTTGTGTTTCAGGTTCCCGAGTCCTGCAGCCTGATTAGGCTCCCTGTGGAGTGCCTGTGGAGATCCAGGGTTATGAATATGGGAAGTATAAGGGCTGGTACAACCAAGCTAGCCTGTAAGAAAAGCTGAGGTCAAGGCTGCTCTGAGCAGCTTCTTTACGGGTCTTGGGCACCTGCCTCCACGTGTGGTTCCCATCCCTGTATCTTCTCTGGGAGCTGGACCCCTTCCACAGGGATGCAGGAAGCCCTGGGCAGCACTCAGAGGAAGTTGTATTCGACCAGATATATTTCCAGACAGACCTCTCCCCCCGCGCGTGCCGCGGGAGTTTCGTTAGTTGTTGGTATCGCTTTTATGTTTTGCCTTACTCCCTGCAGCATGCCAGGAAGTCCCATGGCAGGCACGCTCATACGCAGGCGCCTTTGATCCAACGGTGTGTCCAGCGTTTGTGTGCGGCTGAGCTACCCGTCAGCGTGCTTGACTGGCGTCCAGCCCCATGCAGGTCTGGGGAGCGAGCAGCGATGGTTGGGGGGACCTATTCTGYGTGAGTTGTCTCAGAGTTCTTGTTTTGGAGTAACAGATGTGTGCGGTGCTGATAATGGGGTTTTGTGTGTTTGTCATAGCGGTCTTCAGAACAGGGTGCCAAAACTTGCTATAGTATTTACTGTTTTATAGCTGTATACTAATGGAAAATCCTAATGTTTCTGTCAGAAACAAATTGTTTTCACCCCACCTAAAGTGCAAAGTAAGAAAGGAACTGTGTTGTCCAGCTTTGCCTCGCATGCAGGCTGCTTTCTGTTGATGCAATTTCCTTGGGAGTCAAAAACTCATCAGGACTATTTTGGCAGAAATGAAGTCTTTTCTCTTGTTGAGTCACACTGATGCAACTGTTCTAGAAAAACAAAACTTTCCATATTATTAGAATAAGCTTTGGTGTCTTAGCCTGCTAACTTCCGTGCTAGCTGCTCCTCTGTTAAGGCAGCAAATCAAGCATCATGTTATTCCAACTGAATGCTTTCAGAAAGGATATGATAAAAAAACCCCCACAACCCTGCTTCCTTGGCAGAGGCAGTCCTGAAGGCTGGCTGTTGAATGAGTAACCACTTACACAGCATTATCACGCTCTGCCACAACGGCAGGGCGAGGATAGCCCAGAAGAAAAATAAAGGGAATCTGCTCCTTTGCATTTAAACTTTCAGTCTGAAGATCTAACCAGGGGATTGAGCAGCTGGCAGGGAAGGCCTGATACGGAACATGACAAAGTTAAAATTGTTTATTTTTCATTATAACGTTCCTTTTTGTTGTAGTTTGAAGACGAATACCCGAAGCCCTGCAAGTCAGATTAAAGCACAGGCACCAGCAGTGCATGCCAAGGCTCTGCTTCCAGGACCATGAAAGGATGCCAAGCCGTTCTGCTTTCAATTACTCAAGTATTGTACCTCCTGCTTCAAAGACTGCAAGCACAGATTTGACCGCTTTTCCTCGCCATCCGTTTCCAGGGGGGGTTACGAGAAGAGTGCCCCGGGCTCAGCCCGGCTGGCACCGCTGTGGCCGAGCTGACGCGCTGACACATCCTGGTTAGCAGCGGTAAGTATCAGGAAGCAGTTTTGCGCTGCTTGCAAAGATTTGGAAAGCGTTTCTGCTCATATCACAGGCTGGCCAATGGATTTGTGAGCTCCCTCCCTTTCCTACTGCTTCTGCCTTTTCTTCGAGGGAGGGGTCTGGTCAGGGTGTCGCCTGGGTTGGGCCCCTTTTGTGCTGCTCACTTGTCCTTTCTCAGCAGAAAAGCAAAAAGCAGCTCTGAGTGTGGGTGCTGACATACAGGAGGAAAGAGAGGAAGGGAGGGGATGGGCTGCAGTATCCTCTTACGTGGGACTGTGGAGGGGAAGTGCTTTCAAGAGTACGACGTGCCCTGATGCTGCAGGAGATGGAGAAGTCGATACCTCTGGCTGGCAGAGGGGAGAGGGCTGCAGGGGGTCTGATCCTCAAGCCGCATTCCCTGAGTAACACAACACAGATGCAGAAGGAGGAGGTAGTGGGGATATAACAGTGAAATAATCCTTGTACTCTGATGGCAGACCGACTGAGAACCAGTGTTGCCACTTGGTTCGTGGTTTTTGATCAACAAGAAGTCCCCCAATCCCTGTGGGGTTCTGTCCCACATAAATATATTTCTGTTTCTACAACTATTTTGGTCAACACTTATGTAATACAGCCCCCCATCGCTGGTCGCTGCCCTGTCACGCAGCAGCAGTTTACTAGTGGAGGAGGGTTGTGGCAGGAGCCTCTACCTCTGCTAGCAGAGGCAATGCAGGGATGTGGCTCTGAGCCGCGGGAGGCAGGGTTGCTGAGCAGGCTGTAGCTGGGGGTCAGGGAAGAGCTGGCTGAGGGAAATGTGTGCTTCTTGTGCTGCTGTCAGATAAACAGGAACATTTAAAGCAAGAGAGCTTCAAAAATGATGGCCACAGCTCTGTCTCAGCCCTATCTATCTGCTGGCAAAGGCTTGTGTGATGTCTCTGCTTGGAACATCTGCAGTTACAAAAGCACAGGCTTGCTGCAGATCTGTGCCCTTTGGCTGGGAAAAAGTAATGTACTGGCACAGGTGGAGGCACGTGCCTTTTTTTAAACACTGTAAAAGAGGAAGGATAATCATAGCTTAAACTTGGAGGAGGAGAGAAAGCACCTACAAGGTGCAACTTTGTTCAATGCTAAACATGCGGTTACTCTGGAGAAAAAGCAGATGAATGGTATTCTCACCTTAAAAGACAGCAGCTTTCTCCTACTTTAGACTCTTCGATTTCAGAAGTTGTTTTGAGTCTAGGCTGCAGCTCAGTTTGGAAGCTGATGCTCTGGGAGGCAGGTGGCTGGTACCTTGCCTCTGTGTGTGGGGCAGCTTGTGGAGGGCATTTCTGGCCACCTTGAGCATCCTTGGACCTTCCTGACTCCGGATAACCTGATAAATCCTGACAAATTGACCTGGAATGAGAGAGAGAGAAGTTGTGCTGCTTGTAGACTTTTTTCCCTACTGATGGAAACAAGCAGAAGGCCCATCCTAATTTCTTGGCTTTTTAAGCAGCTTGCTGAAATGAACTGCTTGGTTTGTGAACTGCTGCATGGGAAGGTAGGCAGGGTCGCTCCGGTCTTCTCTTTCTGACAGAAACCAGAAACCTGGCCCAGTTTAGAAGTGTGATGAGAATGGGCTGAGCCTGGATGTTGGGAGAAAGTTGGTACTTCTGAAAAAATAGCTGGTGCCTACCTCGAGCCTCCACGAATGCGTGGTGGTGAAGCTGTAACAGGTAGAAAAGCGTGCCCATTTTGCATTCAGTGAAGTACGTGGCCTCATATGTGGTCTCCTTCTCCAAAGCTCTTCACATATTTAACTATATTTTTTTTTAACTTTATCAAGGAGTTGCAATTTTGATGACAAAAACATATAGGAATGAGTCGCATCAAACTCAGAATTAACATTTTTAAACATTTTGAAAACTGAAAGTCTTCCCTGTTGAAGAACAAGAACCATTCCAGCTGAGAGGTTCTAGAGGAAAGAGGTAGCTTTAGGCAAGTTGATGACATCCCTTCGCTAAAAGACCATTTCCTTCTCTGCTGTGTCCCACAGCTGCTCTGTCTCTATTTAAAATGCTGTTATGCTTATCATCTATCCTCTGTAACAGACAGAAAATACAAAGGTATCTCAGTCTTTCAATTCCTTTTTTTGGAAAGCGTCAAGTTCTCAACCTAATGTGCAATGCTAATTTCAACGCAGTGGGACTGAAGGTTGCTATGAGATGCACTCGGGCTTCTGCCTGGGCTTTGCCACCCTTGAGCACACAGATGCTGCCGTGGGCCATCTGACACGTGGCAGGTGGTAGGAATCAGTCTATCTGTCTGCTCTCAGGCAGGTACCTCTTGGTGCAAGCGGGCAGCAGATCGTGACAATTTCTGTGCACAGAAAAAAAATGGAAACTGCAGTAGGAAGGTTTGGTGTTTGAATTTAATGGGTTTCCCTTTCAGAGCTGGTAGGGAGACTCCTTATCCCTTTATGCATGCAGCATGCTTGGCCATTTGACCAACCGTGTGTTTCCATTCAGTCAGGCTAAAATAAATACCATCAAACCTCCCCTCTCAAAATTGCCTTGGATGTTTACATAGGGATACTTTCTTTCAAACCGTGTCTTCTTTTTCAGACAGAATATCATTCCCATTCTTAGGCATTTTCTATTTGTTTATAACATATGACTGCAGTGTTCTAGGAAATGAAATGATGCTGAGGGTTTCTTTAGTACTGTCTTTGACTAAACAATTTGACTCCAACATTTATATCAGTATAATATATATATCAATCTATATATTGATAACATTTTACAGAACCTACACAACAAAATAACTTCGCTGTGCTGAGATGTTCTGTTGCTCAGTACGGTTAACAACCCTCCAATGCCTACCAAATAATAAGTATCGAGAGCAGACATACAGGGAGGTCAATGCAGTTCTGCCTAGGAACTATTTCTGCACTTAATGCTGGAGGAAGTGATTGTGAAAGACCGACTTGTGCAAAATGCTTGCATCAGCCTTTCCAGCAATGGGCGATGACTGACAAAAGGAGAGAGATCTGCCACTGAATTTCAGCTTGCGAAGAAGAGAGCGCAAACACGATCTGTGCTCATTTTTGTGTCCACCGTCAGCAGCAGTGATAGAAGTGGTTGAAATGTGAGTTTGAAGGGCAGTGTCATGCGTGCCGGACAACGCCGAACTCTTCAGAAGCCGTGGTTTCCTTAGGGGAGCAGCCACTAAAGAAAAGCTGTGCAAACTGGTGTGCTTCACTGGCTGAGTAGTTAGAGGACGTTGGGAAACTGTCAACATAAATTTTTGTTTGAGGAGCACAGGCTGAAATATTTTCTCACCCCAGGACTGTTGTCGCATCAGACCTGCCAAAGGGTTTCCAGCTTTTGTTGTACTTGCAGGTATGAGGTGACCACTTCGATCCCAGAGTACACGATCAGCACACAAGGAGACTGAAACACAGCATGCAGTACACAAGGTAAGTATTTACTCTCTGCTTATTCAGGATTTGGGGGTACTGTTCATCTGCAGTACTGGAACTGTTTACAGCAGCTTGTGAGCTTTAATAAGTGACTTATTTTCTGGTGTAGCCAATGGTGAAATGTTCTTTGGCACCCGTGGCAGGAAACACAGCCCTTCTGTAAATTAAAATCAGTATTGTTCTAATTACATCCACTGTTTATAGGGTGATGGTAACATCCAATTCCCATCTATTACCAGTGTTGATTTACAGAAAAGGGCGATAGACTTGTTTGGTTGCATATCAGCTTGTTCTGCCTTTCCAGTAAAGAATGTAAATTGCTTACACAGTGTGTAAAAGGGTGTGCCAGGAGCCTACGCAGCTCTGCTTTTTAGAAGCCCTGAGGCTGGTGAGACTCCATGTGGGGGACCCCAAAATCTCTTCCGGGGAAGTTTGCAGTGTTGGATGCCACAGCCCACTAGAAGGGCCAAGAGGGGGGACATGGTCTGTTCGGGCTTCTGCCTGCCGGGTAGCCATACTAGATGGGCAGGGTGATGCTGCAAAGGCTGTGAGCATTTAGAATCATAGAATCACAGAATTGTTTAGGTTGAAAAAGACCCTTAAGATCATCAAGTCCAACCGTTAACCTAGCACTGCCAAGTCCACCACTAAACCATGTCCCTAAGCACCACATCTACACATCTTTTAAATACCTCCAGGGATGGTGACTCAACCACTTCCCTGGGCAGCCTGGTCCAATGCTTGACAACCCTTTCAATGAAGAAATTTTTCCTAATATCCAATCTAAACCTCCCCTGGCGCAACTTGAGGCCATTTCCTCTTGTCCTATCGCTAGTTGCTTGGCAAAAGAGACCAACACCCACCTTGCTACAACCTCCTTTCAGGTAGTTATAGAGAGTGATAAGGTCTCCCCTGAGCCTCCTCTTCTCCAGGCTAAACAACCCCAGTTCCCTCAGCCACTCTCCTCACAGGACTTGTGCTCTAGACCCTTCACCAGCTTCGTTGCCCTTCTTTGGACACGCTCCAGCACCTCAATGTCTGTCTTGTAGTGAGGGGCCCAAAACTGAACACAGTATTCGAGGTGGGGCCTCACCAGTGCCGAGTACGGGGGGACAATCACTTCCCTAGTCCTGCTGGCCACGCTATTTCTGATACCAGCCAGGATGCTGTTGGCCTTCTTGGCCACCTGGGCACACTGCTGGCTCATATTCAGCCAGCTGTCAACCAACACCCCCAGGTCCTTTTCCGACAGGCAGCTTTCCAGCCACTCTTCTTCAAGCCTATAGCGTTGCATGGGGTTGTTGTGACCCAAGTGCAGGACCTGGCACTTCGCCTTGTTGAACCTCATAAAATTGGCCTTGGCCCATCGATCCAGCCTGTCCAGGTCACTCTGCAGAGCCTTCCTACCCTCAAGCAGATCGACACTCCCGCCCAACTTGGTGTCATCTGCAAACTTACTGAGGGTGCACTCGATGCCCTCGTCCAGATCACTGATGATCTAACCATCTTCCCCTGTTTAGGTTGAAATGTCCAGCTGTAGCTTCGTTGCTGAGAGGAGATGTAATGTGAGCGATGTAAGAGGAGAGAGCCATAGCCAACACGCATATGAAAAGGCAGGACGTTGAGAATGGTCCTTTATGACTGTTGAGGCATGATATGGTTGTACACCAGAGATGAGTAGCATGCCATGTTTGCAGGGCTGAGCAGCTGTAGTGGGAGAGAAAGACTGATGTCACAGCATAACTCTTATAAGAAAAAATCTGAATCTGAACATCCTAATAGAATTGCACAGGTTTTCAATTGCTTTCAGTTGCTGTTCAAAACTAAAAATCAACACTACCTTCTCTCCTTTCTATTTCCTACAGAAAAATGTTCAACCAAACAAAACACAAACCAAGAACTACACACACCTGGCGAGTGTGGGCCATCTACATGGTCTTAGCTGCAAACCTCTCTGAAGAGCAAGTGCTGAAGCAGGCTTGTCCTTCATGCTGTGCCACTCAGCTTTGCAATTGCTCTTCCATGGATTTGGACTTCGTTCCTCCGGGGCTCACAGGCAAAATCACAGTGTTAAACCTGGCCCACAACAGGATAAAGCACATCCGATCCCATGATCTGCAGCAGGCTGTGAACCTGAGAACCCTGCTGCTGCAGTCCAACGAAATCAGCTCAATAGATGAGGACTCATTTCGCTCCCTTGGGAAACTGGAGCTCTTGGACTTATCAAGTAACAGCTTGGCTCACTTGTCCCCTGCGTGGTTTGGGCACCTTTTTTCGCTCCAGCACCTCCACCTTCAAGGCAATTCCTACAGAGACCTGGGGGAAAGCTCCCCCTTTTCTAACCTGAGGAACCTGAGCTCTCTCCACTTGGGCAACCCACAGTTCTCCACGATAAGGCAAGGGAACTTTGAGGGCATTGCGCTTCTCAACAAGTTGTGGATTGACGGTGGCAATCTCAGTCAGTACGAGCCGGGAAGTTTGAGACTGATTAAGAAGATAAATCACATGATCATAAGCCTAAGAAGTATTAATGTATTCTCAGCAATTGTCAGGGACCTTCTGCACTCTGTCACTTGGTTAGAAGTGAGAGAAATTAAATTAGAGATTGGAAAAAAAAGCTTGGTGCAGAACTCTACACTTCCTTTTAGGATACGAAAACTTACATTTAAAGATGCTTCATTCACAGATCAATATATTAGCCGAATAGCAGTATTACTGAAGGAAATCACATCTTTACAAGAGTTAGAGGCAATTGATTGTGTGCTTGAGGGGAAAGGAGCATGGGATACTAAAGAAATTGCAAGCAGTGGGCAAAGTCTTGTTGAAACAGTATCAGTAATAAATTTAATGATTCCCAGTTTTCATTTGTTTTTTGACCTGGAAGGTATGGAGTCACAAATAAACAAACTCAAAAGACTCACCATTGCAAGCTCTAGAGTTTTCATGGTACCATGCAAGCTTGCAAAACATTTTTCATCACTTCTGTATCTGGACTTTCATGATAATTTGCTTGTAAATAATCGCTTAAATGAGACAATCTGTGAAGATGCTTGGCCTTCATTGCAAACTTTAAATCTGAGTCAAAACTCTTTAAAATCTCTGAAACAGACTGCAAATTCTGTAACTCATCTACCCAAACTGATTAATCTTGACATTAGCCAAAATAATTTTGGTGAGATCCCAGATGTGTGTGAATGGCCAAAACACCTGAAATATTTAAACCTCTCCAGCACTCACATTCCTAAACTAACAACTTGCATTCCCCTGAYGCTGGAAGTTTTGGACGTTAGCGCTAACAACCTGAAGGAGTTTGGACTGCAACTCCCATTTCTGAAAGAGCTGTACCTCACAAAAAACCATCTGAAGACCTTGCCTGGTGCCACGCTCATCCCTAACTTAGTGGCCATGTCAGTCAGAAGAAACAAGCTCAACAGTTTCTCCAGGGAAGAGTTTGAGTCCTTCAAGAAAATGGAGTTGCTGGATGCCAGCGACAACAACTTCATCTGCTCCTGTGAATTCCTCTCCTTCATCCACCACGAGGCCGGGATAGCCCAGGTGCTGGTGGGGTGGCCGGACAAGTAYGTCTGTGACTCTCCCCTGTCAGTGAGAGGGGAGCAGGTTGGAGCCGTGCACCTCTCCCTGACGGAGTGCCACAGGTCGCTCGCAGTGTCGTTGATCTGTGCCCTGGTGTTCCTGGTCATCCTCGTCCTCGTGGCCGTTGGCTACAAGTACCACGTGGTCTGGTACCTGAGAATGACCTGGGCATGGCTCCAAGCCAAGCGGAAGCCCAAGCGAGCCCCTCCAAAGGACATCTGCTATGACGCTTTTGTCTCCTACAGCGAGAACGACTCCGACTGGGTGGAAAACATAATGGTGCGGGAGCTGGAGCAGGCCTGCCCCCCCTTTCGGCTCTGCCTCCATAAGCGGGACTTTGTGCCCGGGAAGTGGATCGTGGACAACATCATCGACTCCATAGAGAAGAGCCACAAAACGCTCTTTGTGCTGTCTGAGCACTTTGTGCAGAGCGAGTGGTGCAAATACGAGCTGGACTTCTCGCACTTCCGCCTCTTTGACGAGAACAACGATGCAGCGATTCTCGTCCTCCTGCAGCCCATCCAGAGCAAAGCGATTCCCAAGAGGTTCTGCAAGCTGCGGAAGATCATGAACACAAAGACCTACCTGGAGTGGCCTCTTGAAGAAGAGCAGCAGGAGATGTTCTGGGAAAACTTGAAAGAGGCCTTGAAGTTGTAGAACAAGTCAGCAGCCCCCATATCAGCATATTTCCACAAAGGATATATGTCAGTCTTTCTTCCTGCTAAGAAATTTTTCTTTCTTATTTTTCTGCCTAAGGAGAACTGGTTTTGTTGTGTATAGAAATAATTATCATCTTACTAAATGAGAAAGACCCACTTTAGGCTTTCCAGTGATTTGATACTCTGATCTTTCAAAATCCCTGCCAATAACTATGATATTTGGAAGCCATGTTGGACTTCATATAGTTTTCTAAATACATTTAGCTGAATGTAGGGTATTTCTGTACTTTTTCCTCCTATTACCACATCCCCAACTAGTTTCTGACAATGCCATTGTAATTTACAAATGAAAATAAAAGCCAAGTGCTTCAATACTCCCCCATGTCTGTTATTCTCCTTTAGTTTATTTTCAGTGCCATCATGCATAGCATGGCAATTAACATTAAATTCTGAAAAAAACCCTGAGGACTTACATTAAAATAAGCCCTCTGAAACCCTACCATTGCTGTGCAACACAAAAAAAGACAGTATTGAATACCTACTTCCATTCACAAGTCTGTTACTCTCGCTAGTTACACCAGAGTCTGTACCACCATGCACAGATTGGGGTTTACTCAATACCTGTGAAGGAAGCATCCTGGCACCTTTTACAATGACTGTGGTGAAATCCAGAGGCATTAAATCACTGTTTTCTTTTGTTTTTTTCCCCTTAGGCTTCTTTCTCCCTGTGAATGCTTGTTTCTCCCTCCATGGTCACCACCACGTTCCCTTCTACCTACCCACAGAGACAGGTGAAGCCTTCTATTTGTGGGGCACGAGGCTGTGTTTCTAATGAGCGGGCTAGGTGGTGTTGCAGAGTGGCTCACTTGTTGTTTATGCTCTTCTACTTTACACAGCACATTTGAGTAATCATTGGGCCATGCACCCCTTACAGTTCTACTTAGCTTCCTTTACAACCAGTGAAGAAAATCACACTGATAAGAGGCAATTCATCTTTCTACTTCAGTATGAGGTATCTCCTAGAACTGCTATATTGCTCTTCACCAATTACAAAGGGAATCTAGACAAGCAGGTAGGCACAGATGTGTATACTAAGATGGCTGGTCCCACCCTGAGTGCCTGGAGTCACAGGTGTTGTGGGTTTCTTGTGTTTCAGAGGTTCTTGTGGAAACCTGAAATTGCCTCTGAGAGGATAAGGTTAGTTGTGGGTTTCTCTAACTCGGCACTTCCATGCTCCTCTTTGCTTGTGTTGCTGGAACTTAAGTACAGGAGAGTCTAAATGAATCTTGATGCAACTTTAGACATGCAATTATTTTGTGGTGAAATACCAAAGCATTGGCATATGGGCTGAGTGAGGGTTTGAAAAGTGGGGAAACTTGCTTATACACACACGTGTCTGTGTGTTGGTATATATGTACGTATTCATACATATGTATATCTGTGTACGTGCTTATACATGTGTATATATTCACAAAGGCTGCAAACACCACTTTCAGTTCTACTTTCCTGTTATAACAGTATCTCTAGGGTTAGTCCGAAGTCTGCTACAAAAGGATTTTTCTGTTCACTCTCTTGGAGAAGAATAGCTCACGGCTGATCAAGGCTGAACTCCAAGTAAGTGATGAGTGAATCATCTGACAGCAAACACTGAGCACTGAAAAAACAGATTAGGAGACTGCGTGCCTAGAGGCAAGAAGGGAAATATGTCTTGCCTGTCATTTCAAAGTAAGGGTCAGAGAGAGAGGTAGGAGAAGCCTTGGCTTTCACACAGTACGCTCTTACCATAGACCCAGACTTTTATTGGTTGGCACATTTAAAAGGACTGATAGTGTTACTGCTCTTAGGAGTTCCCCTACTTACGTTGCCAAGGCTGAGAAGTGAAGCGGGAAGGAAACAGCAGCGTGAGAGGAAGCTGGGTAAAGAGCGATCAGCAAGAGGGAGATGAAACACGACATAGGTTAACCAGCATGCAGGCGCTGGAGCTGGAGCTGGCGTCCCCAGGAATCTTTTCTGCACAGAGGTGAGTTTGCAGGTGGGTGGAGGCTGGAGACACAGGGAAAGAGAGTGGAGCTGCAATGCCAGAGCAAGAAGCAAGGAGGGAGCACTGGGAAGAGGCTATCTAATCTCTGCCATGAAGTCCTCCTCCTCTGCATGGGGGATTCAGGGTGCTTGGGGCTGCTGGGCAGGGGCCAGTTCCTGCCGGAGTGCAGGGCAGGGCGGGATTTCTGGCTGCCAGCAGAAGTGGAGCAGGCAGGTGCAATTGCAGGCCGCTGGCAGGGCTGCGTGGCAGGCAGGCAGCAAAAGGAAGGCTTGCCGGGAGAGCCGGGTCATGCTGATGGGAGCAATGTCCTTCAGGAAAGGGGAGAAAGGAAAGCAGCAAATGAAAAAGAGACAAGTTGGGTCAGACTGTGCTATTTCTGCTCAGTTTCCTTGTGGGAGGGTGCCTTGTATGTGCTTTGTCCTGTTTGTATGTTGTCCCACTTGTGTGTCGATACCAGCTGCCCAGGGAAGGCTGGGCGTTAAGGTGGGCTGCGTTTGTCTTGGGAATTCAACCAGGAAAGAGCTCATTGAGCAATGGTCTCAGGGCAGTGGGATCAGCTATCTCCTCACCTAACTCTGCCCTGTTGCACATCCTCTGTGTCGGAAACAAGAAGAGGCATGTCTATATATGTGGGCGCGCGTGTGTATACACATACAATTAAGGCAATGCTGGTGGGTGATAGCTAGGACATATGTAACCCACATACAACCAGGTGGAAAGCAGCAGCTTTCCCCAGTCTGCTTGTGGATCGACCCTCCCGCTGCAGACTCTGTAGCAGTGCTCAAATTTACCAGCCCTCATTTAGCCTGATAGCGTTCCCCAAGCTAGAATCAATTTGCACACTATTGGCACTCTTTTTTTTAGCAGTTACATTAGCCTTTAGCATTTGTTAGCATTTATAGAACCTCATTCTGTTGGGACTCATGGTTTTGTTTAAGAATATGTGCGTATTTCCTCAAATACTTCTACTCGCCTGGGCCAGGGAAGATAATCCTGAGCACGTCTGATGGCTCGAACCCTTTGTCCATAACCCAGAAACACTTTGAATGTCTAGTTCATCACAGCGCCTTATGGTATAAGGGCATCTGTGCATGTTTCCTTATTTTTAGCTGCATTTCAATTTCTATATGGCTTTTTTTCTTCCCAGCGCAACAGGGAAAAGTGATTCCTTGGTACGGCACTGATATTGTGGACTGGGGCTATATTTCTGAGTGGGTGCAGAGAGGCCTGAAACGACCTGTAAGTCAGGGTCTTAAGCTGAATTATTAGACAGGAATGGGAAGGGGAAGAGAATGGCTGAAAATGAATGAGGGTGGGAATGGGATTTCCCTGAGTGTCTGCTCACATTACAGATAAGCAAAAAAACCTGGAAAAGATGCTCAGGGAAGTGACAATAAAGAAAAGCATCCTGTACCACCAAATGGAGTTCAGTCCTGCAGTCCCTGGTTGGTTTCAGGCTGGTAAGGTGGAGAGCCATTAGGCTCAGCCGGTATTTCCTGCCCAGTTCCCTTCTGTGCTGCCAATTTTCCATCTGTAAATAGCCTACCTATAGATAGATTTTGATCGGCCAGGTTGCCTGGTTGTTTCTTTTTCTAACAGTAAGCATTTTGATGGCAACTTTAGAAATACCACTTAAATTCGTTGCTTGTGAAACTCATCTTACTCATAGCTTTGCTCCTATGGCCTACAGCACTGTGTTATCCAGCCAGACTTGCAAGACCAAAAAAGCGCCATAAAGAGCCTCAGCTGGACAGCAGGTGAGTGTAACTACAGATCGCAATTCTTTGGGTGGGATTCACATGGACAAATATCTAGGTATCTAAACTGTGGTGCTCTATTTTAAGTCAATGGGGTCATTTCTCTTGGAGTCATCACATCTTAATATAGGTGTCCAAGAGACATGATGTGAATTGCCCCTAAAAGTTATTTCCCTCCATTGACTTTGGAGGACATGGTGGATGACCAGCTCAGCTGTGGGCATCTAAAGACAGGGGAGAGGACTGTGTTCTTCAAGACCCAAAGCTCTACATCAGAGAGAGACAGAGATTAAAGGAAAATAACACAAGAGGTCAAAACGTTTATAGTCCTTCAGGTGGGAAGAGATCATAGAATCATAGAATCATAGAATCATTAAGGTTGGAAAAGACCTCTAAGATCATCAAGTCCAACCATCAACCCAACACCACCATGCCCACTAAACCATGTCCCTAAGTGCCTCATCTACACGTCTTTTAAATACCTCCAGGGATGGTGACTCCACCACTTCCCTGGGCAGTCTGTTCCAATGCTTAACCACTCTTTCAGTAAAGAAATTTTTCCTAATGTCCAATCTAAACCTCCCCTGGCACAACTTGAGGCCATTTCCTCTCGTCTTATCGCTAGTTGCTTGGCAGAAGAGACCGACACCCACCTCGCTGCAACCTCCTTTCAGGTAGTTGTAGAGGGCAATAAGGTCTCCCCTCAGTCTCCTCTTCTTCAGACTAAACAGTCCCAGTTCCCTCAGCCGCTCCTCCTAAGACTTGCTCTCCAGACCCTTCACCAGCTTCGTTGCCCTCCTCTGGACACACTCCAGCACCTCAATGTCCTTCTTGTAGTGAGGGGCCCAAAACTGAACACAGTATTCCAGGTGGGGCCTCACCAGCGCCGAGTACAGGGGCACGATCACCTCCCTACTCCTGCTGGCCACACTATTTCTGATACAGGCCAGGATGCTGTTGGCCGCCTTGGCTCATATTCAGCCAGCTGTCAACCAGCACCCCCAGGTCCTTTTCCAACAGGCAGCTTTCCAGCCACTCTTCCCCAGGCCTGTAGCATTGCATGGGGTTGTTGTGGCCAAAGTGCAGGACCCGGCACTTGGCTTTGTTGAACCTCATGCAGTTGGCCTCAGCCCATCGATCCAGCCTGTCCAGGTCCCTCTGCAGAGCCTTCCTAYCCTCRAGCAGATCGACACTSCCGSCCAGCTTGGTGTCSTCYGCAAACTTACTGAGGGAGCACTCAATCCCCTCRTCCAGATCRTTGATAAAGATATTGAACAAGACCGGCCCCAAAACGGAGCCCTGGGGGACACCGCTCGTGACCGGCTGCCAAGTGGACTTCGCTCCATTCACCACAACTCTCTGGGCCCGGCCGTCCAGCCAGTTTTTTACCCAGTGAAGAGTACACCTGTCTAGGCCATGAGCTGCCAGCTTCTCTAGGAGAATGCTGTGGGAGACAGATGGAATGATTGAAAAAATTATCCACAACTTTTCCTCCTCTCCCCATATGCCCAAACAATCTCAGCTAATTCTGCCCCTTTTGAATAATTTTAAGCAACTCTGGCTAAAAATAATGCAACTAGAAGGGTAAGACTTGTCTGTATGAACTTGTCTGCGTGGGTCAGCTATTGTAAAACAAATTAGAGTATGAATTCAAAGTACAGTAGATCTTCTGCACAGTCTCAGTGGGATGACTGAAGGAGAAAGTACTTCTCAGTGAGCCAATCTAACCCGATTAACCTGATACAGAGCCCACGATGATCTTTGGGAACCTTTTTATTGGCTTCTTTGGGGTTGGTTCACTCTTTTCACCCTCAGTAAGATACCTACTGAGGTAGGGGGGGTTGTAACACACTGGGGAAGTTATACTTTAAAAGTGCTCTTTGATCCTTGTCAAGAAAGCATAAACAAAAAAAGGGTTATAATTCAATATGCAATAAGGGTTTTGAAGGGAAAACCTTATTTAAAAGACATGTAGATGAGGCGCTTAGAGACGTGGTTTAGTGGGCATGGTGGTGTTGGATTGACGGTTGGACTCGATGATCTTAGAGGTCTTTTCCAACCTTAATGATTCTATGATTCTATGATTCGAAGAATTGTTTTTCCAAGTCCTCAGAGAGACAGAAGAACTAAAGTCACCTTGTTGGGGGTAAGGACGGGCTGGATATTGCAGCAAGCTCTGTAACACAAAAAGCCATGTCAAATCAGTACTATGAAAGGCACAACTGTGAGAGGAAAGTGACACAGGATCCACAGCTGTGTGGCTTCTCTTGAATCATTTCAGTCCAGAAGATGAGGAACAGGTGGGCTAGAAAAAGCTGATCTAGTGCAGCCAGCTGATCTGATCTGCAGGAGGCTCCAAAAGCCCCTGGCTCTTCCTCGTGGCTGAGCCTGACCTTCTCTCAGAAGAAAAAAGCAGAAAAAGCCACTGGTAGAGGAGAAGGATGTGGCAGTAAAAAGGAAGAGCTAAGAGTCGGTAGGTTACAATGGTCAGTTTTCCCAGCTTAAGTTTCGTTAGCAAGTATCAGACTGGTGGCAACATGATAACGATGGCCTACACAGACATCCAGGCAAATATTTATTTCCCTGTTCCTAGCACATTTACAATCAGAATAGCTAAAGGCAGATAAAATGAGGAAAGGGACTGAAACATGCAGCCCTCCTCTCTATTGTCAGAACTGAGATTAGACATATGCTTGAAATGAGTATTAAATGTGAACGTCACTATCTCCCGCAAAACGCTGACTCTTCTTGATGTAACCAGGATTTGAAACACATACAGGAGACTCCCTGTAGTAAAGAATGAATATACAAAATAATATTCACAGATCCAGAAAAAAAAGACCTAAGGCAGGGCTGAGGGGGGGATGTATGGGGACTATTTCCTAAACAGGCGAAGGATCAGATTAGTAATAATGTTGTGATTATTCAGAAGTTTAGCTGCATCTGCAAAAGATTTGTGCAGCTGTTAATTGATTTGACAGTCCTCATTCCAAAATTAGAAACCACAGGGAAAAAAAGACTAAATTCAATGTACATAGCATTTAACAAATAATTTTGGAATATTTGTATACAATATGCCTTTTTTTGACTAATCTGTTTCATCGCTGAACAGTGTTAAAACCAAATATAATTATAGTGCCTTCAACAGGACAGAACAGCAAAGGTTATGTTTTAGATATATCCAGAATGTACCTTCTTCAAAACTAACTATTCATCTTATATTTGCTCTGACTGTATTTCATATTTTAGGCAAAAGGATGACTACACACACCTGGCGAGTGTGGGCCATCTACATGGTCTTAGCTGCAAACCTCTCTGAAGAGCAAGTGCTGAAGCAGGCTTGTCCTTCATGCTGTGCCACTCAGCTTTGCAATTGCTCTTCCATGGATTTGGACTTCGTTCCTCCGGGGCTCACAGGCAAAATCACAGTGTTAAACCTGGCCCACAACAGGATAAAGCACATCCGATCCCATGATCTGCAGCAGGCTGTGAACCTGAGAACCCTGCTGCTGCAGTCCAACGAAATCAGCTCAATAGATGAGGACTCATTTCGCTCCCTTGGGAAACTGGAGCTCTTGGACTTATCAAGTAACAGCTTGGCTCACTTGTCCCCTGCGTGGTTTGGGCACCTTTTTTCGCTCCAGCACCTCCACCTTCAAGGCAATTCCTACAGAGACCTGGGGGAAAGCTCCCCCTTTTCTAACCTGAGGAACCTGAGCTCTCTCCACTTGGGCAACCCACAGTTCTCCACGATAAGGCAAGGGAACTTTGAGGGCATTGCGCTTCTCAACAAGTTGTGGATTGACGGTGGCAATCTCAGTCAGTACGAGCCGGGAAGTTTGAGACTGATTAAGAAAATAAATCACATGATCATAAGCCTAAGAAGTATTAATGTATTCTCAGCAATTGTCAGGGACCTTCTGCACTCTGTCACTTGGTTAGAAGTGAGAAAAATAGCATTAAGTATACCTGCTGAAATGCAACTATTGAGAGTCATGTCGTCTTCTTTTGCAAAGAAAATTTCTTTTAAACAGACCTTATTAACAGATGCTACTGTGCCTGAGATTGTCAGCATTTTAGAAGACATGCCAAAATTAGTGGAGGTGGAGATGATAGACTGTAGACTGTTGGGAACTGGACGATGGGAAATACAAATTCAAGCAAACCAATCACAGACTGTTAGAGTTCTGACAATAGAGAAATTATCTATAGAAGAATTTTATTTGTTTACAGATCTTCAGTCTGTGGAAGGTCTACTATCTCTTCTTACCAAAGTCACAGTTGAAAACACCAAGGTCTTTTTGGTACCATGCAGCCTTTCACAACATCTTCTGTCATTAGAGTATCTTGACCTTAGTGCAAATTTGCTTGGAGACCAGAGTTTGGAGCATTCGGCCTGTCAGGGTGGTTGGCCCTCACTACAAACTCTAAATTTAAGTCAGAATTCACTGAATGACTTAGAAATGACGGGTAAAAGTTTGTCTCATCTAAGAAACCTAAGTCTCTTAGACATTAGCCAAAATAATTTTGGTGAGATCCCAGATGTGTGTGAATGGCCAAAACACCTGAAATATTTAAACCTCTCCAGCACTCACATTCCTAAACTAACAACTTGCATTCCCCTGACGCTGGAAGTTTTGGACGTTAGCGCTAACAACCTGAAGGAGTTTGGACTGCAACTCCCATTTCTGAAAGAGCTGTACCTCACAAAAAACCATCTGAAGACCTTGCCTGGTGCCACGCTCATCCCTAACTTAGTGGCCATGTCAGTCAGAAGAAACAAGCTCAACAGTTTCTCCAGGGAAGAGTTTGAGTCCTTCAAGAAAATGGAGTTGCTGGATGCCAGCGACAACAACTTCATCTGCTCCTGTGAATTCCTCTCCTTCATCCACCACGAGGCCGGGATAGCCCAGGTGCTGGTGGGGTGGCCGGACAAGTACGTCTGTGACTCTCCCCTGTCAGTGAGAGGGGAGCAGGTTGGAGCCGTGCACCTCTCCCTGACGGAGTGCCACAGGTCGCTCGCAGTGTCGTTGATCTGTGCCCTGGTGTTCCTGGTCATCCTCGTCCTCGTGGCCGTTGGCTACAAGTACCACGTGGTCTGGTACCTGAGAATGACCTGGGCATGGCTCCAAGCCAAGCGGAAGCCCAAGCGAGCCCCTCCAAAGGACATCTGCTATGACGCTTTTGTCTCCTACAGCGAGAACGACTCCGACTGGGTGGAAAACATAATGGTGCGGGAGCTGGAGCAGGCCTGCCCCCCCTTTCGGCTCTGCCTCCATAAGCGGGACTTTGTGCCCGGGAAGTGGATCGTGGACAACATCATCGACTCCATAGAGAAGAGCCACAAAACGCTCTTTGTGCTGTCTGAGCACTTTGTGCAGAGCGAGTGGTGCAAATACGAGCTGGACTTCTCGCACTTCCGCCTCTTTGACGAGAACAACGATGCAGCGATTCTCGTCCTCCTGCAGCCCATCCAGAGCAAAGCGATTCCCAAGAGGTTCTGCAAGCTGCGGAAGATCATGAACACAAAGACCTACCTGGAGTGGCCTCTTGAAGAAGAGCAGCAGGAGATGTTCTGGTTTAATTTGAAAATAGCTCTAAAATCCTAGGCAGGGACATTAAAGAATGAATATGTAGCATATGTACTCTGGATTTGTTTCCCTTGCCTGTTCGTCCCATCACCTATCTGTATCTCGAGAATAAAGAGCTGAGCTACTGTAAATTCTATTACCTGCTGTGAGATTATTTTCTTTTTGTAGCCGTGGTCGTGAATTGTTGTACTGGTTTGGACTGGAATAGAGTTAATTTTCTTCAGAGTTGCTCCTATGGTGCTGTGGTTTGGATTTGTGACCAAAACAGGGATGTTTTAGTTATTGCTGAACAGTGCTTGCACAGCATCAAGGCCTTTTCTGTTTCTCATGCTGTCCTGCCAGTGAGTAGGCTGGGGTTGCGTGATAATTTGGGAGGGGACACAGCTGGGACAGCTGATCCCAGCTGACCAAAGGGATGTCCCATACCATATAACATCATGCTCGGCAATAAAAGTTGTGGGAAAGAAAGAGGAAGGGAGGACATTCGGAGTGATGGCGTTTGTCTTCCCAAGTCACCGTTACGCATGATGGAGCCCTGCTTTCATGGAAATGGCTAAACATCCGCCTGCTGATGGGAAGGAGTGAACGAATTCCTTGTTTTGCTTTGCTTGCGTGCAGCTTTTGCTTTACCTATTGAACTGTCTTTATCTCAACCCACGAGTTTTGTCACTTTTACCCTTCTGATTCTCTCCCCCGTCCCACTTCAGGGGGAGTGAGCGAGGGGCTGGGTGGTGCTGAGCTGCCTTCCGGGGTTAGACCACAACACTTGTCTACACACGTTAATCAGCAGTGTTAGCAAAAGCTGTTTCATTTAAATATTTAATGATAAAAAGTTGTTTAGTTATACAGCTATGTAGTTTATATATCTTTATCTTTGCAAAAGCTTTAGGAGAGAGCCTGCCTAGCCAAGGGTTTTTCTGCATTCTTTGTATAAACCACTTCTAATCAAATGCAATAAAAGTCGGTTTACRCAGCAAGGATTTTTGTCCTAGCTCTCCTAGTTAGTGGATCTAAGGACTGATTCTCAGCAGTATTTCACAATCACTGTAAGTTAAATGTCCAGATCTCCTGAGGATCATGGCTGCAAGGCTTAATGTAAAAATGCACTTTCACGCTGTGGTTCTGGCTGTTGTATTGTATATGTTCTATGGCAGACAAATTTCTCGGTGAAAGACACCTATGGAGGATGATTTCTGTCTAGATTCATTGCACCATGTGTGGGAATAGGTGCTTCAGAGTAGGGTTCAAATACTCTTCTGACTTGCTCAAATGGAGTTTAAGCTATTCTCAGCTAGAATGTGGGAAATGCTAGTATGTATGTAGTCTTTGAATCCAACACCATAGTCCTCTCTCTGATCAGCAGCCTTAGCACAGGCACAAAAAAGGTGTTTCCTACCTTTCTGCTCTCTCTGTAAATGTAGTCCACAAAACCAGAGGGGATAGAGAGCATCCCACCTCAGATATTGTGCTTGCTGTCAGCTGGGGCCATGTCTTCTCGAGAAGATTGCTGGGACAAGGCCTCTAATTGCTGAAAAAGTGGAATAAATGGGAGACACTAGCACCAGGCTCTTCCTTCAGAGATGATTTAAAAAGGAAGGGGTATCTTAGGTGATACCTGCCTTGCAGCCACAGGAAATTTCAGATGAACCCTAACAGCTTGTATCTGGTAGGCCAGAGGGACAACTAACTTCAGGATCAGTTCAGGGCTTAGGCACGGTGTAGGACATTTCCAGGCATGTACAGAAGCAGACCTTAAAAGCCTTCACATGGAAACACCTACAGCATTTTGCTGTATCTGTGATGAGATCATGTCCAAGTTAATGTTTTTATTGTTGTGTTTTGGTCTTGGGCATCTAACATGTACAAAACCTCTGTTCAAACACCTCGATATTTGTAATTGAGTTGGTATGTTGGAAGTCTCATCTCACAGCTAGTTACCTGTTGTGTTACTGCTTTTAGGAAGTTCTTCTCCACACAGCCAATGTGTCAGTGAAAGCAGAAGTCCCCCTGTCTAGCCATTGAGAAGGCTGAGGACAAACATTCTTCCATTACACCAAAAATTAGGTAACTCTGACAGTGTAACACAAACGAATGATTTATTTACATGCATTTTTGCATATATGAATACAGGTATAATGCATTATAAGAATTATTAACTTTGCTACTTCATCTAAGTGAACAAAGCCACCTTCTTTCTATGTACTTAAGAATTGCTTTTTCTTTCATTTACTTAATGTTTTTTTAATTGCATCATTTCCTATTTTTAGCATCTAAACCTTACCTTCATCGGTAGATGGCTTCACGCAATCTCTGCTTTATTCTTAGATATATATTAAAGTGTAAATTAAGCTAATCTGTATTTCTGATTTCTAATAAAAATGTAAAGATTCTTAAAATACTGACCATATTTCATCTGAGTTCAAAAGCTACTTCAGCTAGGCTAATTACCTTTTAAGACCAGTTTCTCGGATTTCTAAGCAGAACTGCCCGATCTTGCATAAACATGCTGAGTTTCAATTCCTCACAGTGTGGCCAGGGTAGTATAGATGTCAAACATTTGGCCGTTAAGCAGCAAGACTTATGCATCTGTTTTGATCTGGGTTTGGTGTTGCAATAGCAACATATGGAATTGGTGGTTAGGGATCGTAACTTCATCATCCTGTGTTTGAGAAGCTGGTTATTGGAAGTTGGGCCTTTTGAGCATGGTGACAGTAAGTCAAAGAATATAGGACCTCCACATAAAGGCCTATCTGACTACCAAGCACACCCTAAATGTTGCCGTGGTTAGAGCTTTTTGTAAATGGCCATTGGAAGATGTATGAGTTACAATACAACAGCTCTTGAAAGAGGTGAGGGGAAAAAAGCTAATGGTAATCTTGTATTACCTTACATTAACCAAATGAACAAACTATTTGGGTGCCTTTTTTCAGAATTTGCTGTATACAAAGCCATTATTTGACTTAAAATTCTTCTTATCTGCTGCACAATTTTCTGTAGTCAGAATTTCAACTGGAAGCCACTATCAACATATTTAATAATGAAACAAACTTAAAATATTTCTTTTCTTTTTTTTTTAGGGGATATTCATTCTAAGAAATAAGTCCCTTTTTTTTCTAGCACAATCTTTCCATTAAAGGCAGCAATTTCTTTTAATTCTTACTTTGAGAAAATAAAAAAACACTTTAATAGCATGCTGTAAAGTCTTGCTGTAATGCAAAAAGAGGCACTATTCTGCAAAAGGGTGTATAGCACACCAGAGTTCAACCAAGTACTATTTTCTCTAGTCTTTTAAAATTAAGTGCAGAATATGCGTATTATTGTAGACAGGTGAATATCCAACACTTTGCATTCTCACTAATCTGTGTCCTATTCTAGATCCAGTGAGTAATTAATATGTTGGACGATGCCTATAACAATCGGTTGCCAAACCACCAGATAGCAAAGCCAGTCCAAAAGTTGTCCATACAATACGTGTGTGTTCCCACCTAATCTGTTGTTAAGGAAACTGGAGAGAAAATGCAACAATAGCTAAATCTCGGTGTTTTTCTTAGCCAGAATCAAAGAAAAAGTATTGGGTTAAAATTTTGAAATGCCTTCTTTTCAACTCTTCTAATTTACTTCCTTTTTTATAGGCATAAGGTTAAAATTAGATATTCTCCCCACATATGGTTAAAATAGGCTTCAAAAAAGTAAGCCAAACTTTGCTTCTACTCAAGCAGGTTTCTACAGATGCAGCAGCAGATCTTCAACTATTATTTCGTTTGCTAAAGGAAAAATGTTGTTTACTAACTACTAAGAGAAGGGGGAAAAAACAGCACTTCTTCTGAAAGTGGATTATATCAATTTTGTTATTTCATTAAAGAGCAAAATCCACTGCATGGTCTTTCTAAAACTGCGATTTACATTCTTTAAAATGTTTCTCTCATTATAAAAATGATTTCCGGATGTCTTAAAATCAAGAAGGAAAATACATATGCACTCTTCTTTTCCGAGCTTGCTTGGGGTCTTAGATAAGATAAAGCCAAACAGAACTATCATCTTCCCTAAATATAATTGTTCCTTAATAATAATTGGCTTTCCATTTATTTAATGTGGCCATCTCATCCCTCCACTGCAGATCAAAACAAGAATTAGTAAGTAATCAGGCTACAGTTTAGAAAATGCAAATCAAAAGCACACTTGTTAGCGAGAGGGTATGGGTTACTTACTTAACATCCTCTTCAAATCAACTTTCTCAGGGCGGTATGGGCAAGTCTGGTTCTTGCCAACAATGCACCGACCACGGATGCGGGATTCATGAAACCTGGTATCAGGTGTATTGTTAAGGAAGCATTCAAATATAAACAAGGCCCAGTGCATACATCTGCAAACCTAGTCAAACCATCAACAGATAATTTTAAAGACTGAGTATGGATACTGCCTTGTTTTATAACTGAGCAGTTTCAAATGACTTAAAATATGTAGAATATTTAGAATTATTTTAAAGTTGACTCCAATGTCCTGAACATCCAGACTGGTATTCATACTTTCCAGCCAGCAAGAAGCCAGGATACTTTTATGAACTGCAGAAGGGGGTGATTTGTAACATTGTTCCAGCACATATGCGATACCTTTCGTTTTCGTTTCTGGAATGCAAAATGCCGAGTTGTTTGGTACCGCCGAGTATGAGACACTGGGTCTTCTGTCAGGCTGTAGGATATGTACGTGCCGTCGTTTGAGAAGGGTTCCACATCTGCCTTAAAACACAGCTGCAGACACAGCCAGAGGAAATCCCCTGCAGTACACGGGAGCCTGAATTAGCAGACCTGACCAATGGGTCAGCATGCCTGGTCTAACATACTGCCAGGCACACCCACACAGGCTGTGCATGAAGTACCAGCAAGGTGGATTTAGGCCTGAAACCATAGGGTTACGGCCACTCTTGCATCAGTTTGTCTGTCAAAAAGCTGCACGGCCTCAACTTGTGTCACAGAACTGAAACACATTTCATGCTCCTATTTTCACTTTTGTGCTACGTCGTTTTTGAATGTGGTTTTGGTTCCTTTTTTTCTTGGTATTTATTGCAGTTGTTATTATTTTTCAATGCAGCATAAAAGAGGAGAAAACAACAGTTCCATAATTACAGGGAAAGGATACACATGATTACAGGACAGCTGGTAGGTATTTTCAATGATCCCTTCTTCATTTATATCCACAAAAATTTTCTGCCCACAGACTGCACAGATGTCACTGGACAAATTTCTTGTTGGTATGCCACCGATGTTGTAAAACTGTCAGGATCAAGTATACAGGAAAAAAAGAAGCCAAAGAACAACAAAATATTTGCTTAGAATCAAGGATGCATAAACACATTTTAAGTGCCATCAAAGATAAGGGCAGCATGAAAATGGCTACAGTTGTCTTAGTTTACTAGTGCCAGGATGCACAGTTACCAAGAAATAATTAAAATCTTATTGCTGATGTAAGAACTTTAGCAACTGTCTGCTTTTTTTTAAGTAACGGGGACATGAGAGAATTGTGCTGAGATAATCACCTTATTTGGAAAGGGAAGATAAGAGCTATAAAAAGGAAAGGGCAAGAAGAGTCTTTCACAGACTTGGGGAAGTAAGAAGCTTGTCTTCCTATGGCAATTAGGAAAACTATGTAGTCTCTTGTACATAGGGACCCACCTGTTGGAAACCCCAAATCAGGTCCTAGCATATGTCACTGGCTACTACTTCCTTAAGACTATTCTTCTAATCATAAGATTGAGAAGGGAGTTCAACAGTTTGTCCGTGGCACAAGAACAGCTCTCCTCAAGGAAAAGTGAGGCTAGTTTACTGCAAGAGTATCCAGTAGACCTTATTCTCACAAACCCAGGGGCACAAGAGATTCAAGAGCTCACTTCCAGTCGTTGCAAGTGGTATTCAGGATGATGATCCCCAGCACTTACACCAGTGGTGGAAGCCATGTAGTCAGAACAAATCTCTGCAAAGTCTCTTCCCATCACTCCATAGTACAGTCCGTAAAAAAGCAGTGTCACAGCAAAATCCATGGAGTCATCAGACTTGATTCTGTCATAAAACCACAAAAGAGTACTCGGGTGAGTCTGTTCTTGACCAAACACCAGAATAAAATATCAACAAGATTTTTACTCCAGTTAGCTCCTGCTTCCTTCAAACTGCAGGTTTAGTTTCATTTTCTTTTGCAGCAGCAGACACGCTCATAATTGAAGTATCAATATGCTTGACGGCAAACAATGTTGAAAGTAGGCTATGAACTGCTTCTGGAGCCACAGCTACTCAGCTCTGTTATAGGAGGGCCAAGCTGACACATTTTCTTATAGAAAGGGACTTCACCTAGAGTCTTATTTTACAGAACAATTAGATATATTTCGTTGTTTTGCAGAAGCAACAAGATCAGCCAAATCTCAATAAGGTGTTAGATGCCAGTCAAAAAAATGTTAAGTTTCTGTAGCTGAAAGAGCCCACTGTCCTCCTGAATACAAATTCCTCGGAACAAAATCTTTGCTAAATTGCAGCAAGCAGTATTTAACCCGCTACTCCCCAAAAACCCCAACCCAATAGAGTCTGCAAAAATGTTAACATCTCTTGTCAGCTCTCTGAGATTGTATGTGTTACAGGTCTTGGGAGACCAAAACCTGGCTACCAAATACTCATAAAACTGGAGCTTCTCAACATTTAAAAAGGACTTGTCATTTCTGCTGCAACAGGGCACGAAGTAAGAACCTTTAAAATAGAGCTAATAAATTTTGTATTTAAAATACACTGGTGGAGRAATTTAGCTGGTTAAATAAAATACCTCAACAGAATAAAGTTTAACAGTATTGGTAACACAAGACTGTTAAGTTTCTGCCAACAATTTTCCATCAGAGCTACTTACTTTTGGGTTAATCAACTATACCATGTATGGGCAATAAATCTGACACTGAAAGGAACAGCTGATTTACGTATGTGCAGTATCTCCAATACCTCCAAGAAGTGTTGGACTTACAGGAGATGCATTTTGCAGTTGATCTACATGCTCTTGAGGAATCCCCGGAATTTCTGGTCAGACGGCGCCTCGGAGTCCAGCACAGTAGCTCTGACTGGGCTGCTAGTCAGACAGAAATCCTGGACAAACATAAAGAAAATTCAAATTCTACCCAGGCAAAAATTCTAGCTGGATTAAGAGGTTAGGTCGAGAATCATCTCGACATACAGTATTGTCTTTGGCAGTAGTCAAAATAAAAAGAGGAGACCCCCCTAGCAATATTATAGCCTCGTAGAGAGGGAAATCATAATTATGAGAAAGAATTATAATGTGTTTTTGATATGAATGTGCTTATCTATTTTTATCCTTTACGTCAAGCCTTTTTATGTCTCATCTCCTTCAGGTACATAAAGGAAGAACTGAGGATGAACTCAGCAGTTAAATTAGGGGATTAAATGAGTCAACACAGTGGCTGTATGAAGTTTAAGGTTTTTCCCCTCTTCACACTACAAACACAAGTCGTAAAATGACTAAATATCAAACTTCAGACCAACTATGCAATAATAAAAATCAAGAAGAGAACCTACAGCTACAGAACGTAAAAGGGGTTTCATATGTTGAGGTGGGTGGTGAAGAGACCAGCCTGGAGCAATTTCACTGCAAACAAAGTAAAATCTATCAAATAGGAAATCATAACAGTTGACAATCCGAATTTTACCTGAAGATACCTACCTAAAGAGTAAATTCAATCCAAACATGGTAAACATTATGGCTAGATAACCCACAATTCCAATGGCATAACTCAGTTTACAGATCAGGAGGAACCATTTGTAGACCAACCTATGGATAAGAGAAAAGAAAGACTGCTCAAGACCTTGCATATTTTGCAGTGTAGCACAAAATGCCACGTACATAGCTTCTGCTGAAGTATTCATATAAATTCAATAGATGTTTTACATTCCTATATTTCTCCCTTTCTTAAAGGTAAATAAAAATGTATAATACAGGAAAAAGTACAGGGAAAAAAACCCCAAACCTTTTTGTTTTGCTTCAGTCTTCACAAGAAATGGTAATTGTGAACAGATTGCTAACATAATTAAAACTAACAGTTGGGAATTGTGAAGGAGGGAGACATAGGCCAGAACAGGACAAGAACAGGTGAAAAACAACTGAGGTAAGTTAGATATAGTCAAGTCAGTATACCACCAATGAAATTTATCTAAAATACTTAAAAGTTAGAAGAAGCAATCTCTGAACCATTAATAATTGTCTTTGCGAGCCCAGGGTGGAGAGGCAGAGTTTCAGAAGATTGGAGAAGGAAGAATACAGACCTCTCTTTAGGGAGGCAGAGGGGGCTCTAAAGATGTGGTATATATACCAAATTGAGCTCTTCAGGTTCAATAACACCTGGGACGACTGCTGATGGTGGGAGTCTGCAGAATGAAAAACCAAGATGGAACTGATGGAATGCTTTTAATTTTAACTCTTGTTTAATTCTTTTTCATTTGCATGTCATGTTTGATAAACACTGGTTTAGAGGAACTTATTCATACTGCAGTTGGAAGATTCCTTCAAATTCAACTGCTAATGGTCCTTTTTGTAATCTGTGAAGATTTGTTCCAGGGAAATTCATATTTGCTCTTCTCCTTCTACAAGTTTCCTTTAGGAAACAATACCAAAAAACCCCAAACCAAAGCAAAACCAACAAAAAAGGACATACTGTGGTGGTCTTCCTGAGAGAGGCTTGTGGGTTGCTCTGAAAGTGATGTAACTGGTAATAACTGAGAGCATTCCCCACATGGACAGGGATCTCCACTAGTAAAGTCTGATGTTGAAATGAAGAGGAACAACCCACATCTGCAGCAGTGTGACTTACTGTTGGCAAAATTGAGACAGTCACTTCAAAGTAATGACATCCTATGGTTCCATTTTGCATGGTTAGGTTTGATTAACAGATTGCCAAACTGTAAAACTCATGCAAAAAAATGTGACTTTGTACAGCATCTGACACAAGAGGGCCTTTGACCCTAGAATAACGATGTTAGTCTCCCTTGCACCCTGTAAATAATTATTAATCCCAGTGTAGTAAATGGTTATAACACTGAGATACAACTCATCAGACCCCCACATCCTATCCTCAAAAAACTAAACTGTCTATTGATAGAATTAATGGTACTGAAAAAAACATTCAAGTTTGTTTTCTAACTCAAATTATATATGGTGACAGCAGGGCTAAAGCTTTGGAAGTTTTCTGAAATTGGTGGAGGCAGTTTGGCCTTTAAGCCTTAGAGCTGCTCTTACAAACTTTCAGAAAGGCACATTTGGCTGCATTAATTTGGGATGCCGCTCAGTTACATAACCACACTACTAAAGGCTTTTCTTAAAACTCTTTCTACAGCACAACAAAATGCTGTGGCTTAAACTTTTAAACCTTTTTTCTAAATGAAATTGTATCAAACTTAATATGTATACTTGCTTGAATTGCCCACAGTGATGAAATATTCTACTTCTTTTCCAATAAGCAGATATTTGAAACCCACTGAAGAGTCAAAAGTCCTGTAATGTCAGTTCTCTCCATGATCACATTAATAAACCATGGATTTGGGATTGTGGAAGCCTGCTGATGACAAAGATAAAGCAAGACTGACTTTAATATGTGTTTGTAGAGTTAGCTCCTGCATCTTTACAGAAAGGTTACTAAAAACAAAAAAAAAAATCTGAGGAGATGGTTTTCAAATTTATGTTTGGTTTGGGGTGGGCGAATTTTTTAAAAGCAAACAAAAACCACAATCCATCTAGAGTAAAAAGCTATTTCTATGGAAGATGAATCTCTTTCCTTAACCCAAAAAGTAGAATTCTGAAGGAATGTGTGTTACTCCCTTTGAAACCTAACACAGTTTTGCCACAGATTTCAACTGAAGCAGGACTGGATTCTTCTTCTTTTCCTAAGAAAAAGGAGAAACTCTTAAAAAAAATCCCCCAAAACCCCAGAAAGCATGCAAGTATTGAGCAAACTGGTATTTCACAATATAATTTTAAATAAATTAGCAGATGGAAACATCTGTAAAAGGTAACGACACAGCATCATTAGATCACATCACTGTTATGCATTTCTCCACCCTGCAGCCCTGGCTTTACGGGACCACAGTCTGCTGCTTGTGACCATAGAAGTGACAGAGCTCCTTCCGTGCCACGCAGCCCTTCTGGCATGCCACAGGTCAGTGGTCCCTACACATCCCTGATCGCAGAGCCTGAGGTCTCCTGGCCTTCACCAGAGGCCACCAAAGCCTCCCTATTGCCTGCCTGCCTTGCTACTGTCCAACGTGATCCCTCTCCAATGCGCTTACGTACTGTGGGTTGCTTCTTTTTCAGTAGACTGAAAGTAAAGTCTGAAGTTAATTGGCAAAGCCAAAACTGAACGGACACACATCTTCAGTAAAGTAGCTACTTTCTAATACAAATTTATAACAGAACTTTGTTATCATGTTAGCTGCAAAATGAAATGCTAATTAATTAAAAAATGGTATCACAACCTTCTCTCGGGTGATGCTGTTATCAGATCAGTTGGTATATATTGTTTGCAGTAATTGTTTCAAATTTCCTTATTGATTTTTATGTCTTCCAGATTGTTAATTTTAATACTATTAGCCTCTGCATGAAATGCATGAGTATTTTGTCATGTAAATGAGGACAAAGATAGGAATCGAGTCATACAGATGAAAACCCCAGTATTGATTTATTATTAATACTGGAAGGTCACCATCTGGACAATTCCATAAAATAATACATCTGCCTTGCTGCTAAATGGGAGCTTTAACATCTGGATCATATTATTCCAAATTTTCCTCATCCACCCATCATAGCAAGAGGAATTTCCTGACAAATCAGATTGCTGCCCAAAGGTAAAATGTTTTTCTCATTACCGTACTTTAAATGAGCTCAAAAAGACCTAGAACTGAAGTCAGCATCAGCGTCATAGACAACTTTCGCATTTTCTAATTATGTAAATTAAATAGGTCATACAAGAACCAACTGAAAAATGTCCATCTGTCCTCTGCTTCCCTCAACAACGTTCCCCCCACTTCGAGCGAGTAAGAATGCCTATCACCAGCAAATTCAACAGAAGGGCATTATTCCACTATCCTTTCCATCTTATAGCATATGGTGAAAACTGCATACATAAAGAAAATAACTGTGTAATAATTAGATTTATTGTGACAGACTGACCTTACCAGAACTTGTTAACTTGGCAACGCAAGCTAACTGGCTCTCTAAAAATCTAGTTTCTTTTGATGTAGACATATTCAAATACTCAAAAACATATGCATGGAAGAAATAATAAATCAGCTGTTTGGTTTTTTTTTAAGGTTTAAATTAATATGCTTATACTTGATAGTACATTGGAAATTGGCAGGGATTTCTATATTAAGTAAATCAACCAACCTTATTTTCAAGATTTGCCTCATTACTTAGGTATAGAAATCAATGCTGTCATAACTATGCTGCTTCATTTTTCAACTATATTCCAAAGTAAGTAAGTTCTCATTACATGACTGCCACATGATACAAGATATATAATCAGTAAAATGGGCAATCACCTACAGGACCAGAAGTAAGGCTTTTGTGTTTGAGATTGTTCTGAGACCATGACAAATCTGCCTTTCTATCTCAGGTATTTTAAGATTTCTATTATGCCAGGGGAAAAAAACTTTGTCCACATATATCATACTTATTTAATTTTCATCAATGGACAGCTTCCAAGGGCAAGCAAATTGCATTATAAAAATCAGCTGAGTACCTGATAGTCAGAATTTCCTTTGGGAAAATACGGAGTCAGAACACTAATAAGCTTTTTCCTTCCTTCCCCATTTGATATGTTAGACTCCTGCCTTTATGTTGAGAAAAACGGATAGGATAGGCTAGGACAGGATAGGAATGGTTTTTCAAGGATGGTAATTCTCTGACTAGCATTCTTCATTGCCACCCCACATCCCAGAGCACATAATACAGTTGCAAGCACATAATTGCTTACACCTCACTGAGTTAGAGGAGTGCAAAATTTGTGAGTGAAATGGAGAAATGAGAGCATTATCTGGACACAGATGCAAACCTATTGAAAATCAGGTTTTTACAATATTAATTAGCAGAACACAGGCTCCATATTTATTTTTTAAAATCTCAAATAACAATAACAAAATTCTCAAAAGTAACTGAGAAACGATCATTTTCTCTAATCTGCTTCCTCATTGTATGGAAGTTAACCCCAAACTGTCAGCTACCATCTAGAAGAAAAAACACAATTGTCAGAGTGGTCTACATTTTATTTTAGGCCAAGACTTACTAGAAAAACCTCTTCCTTATTTTTCCCCCTCCTTCTCTGTGCTAGGATCACACCCATGTTACTTTGTATGTAGCCATCTGGTGAAGGGCAATCTCTTCCCTTTTGCCAAAATTATCCACAGCTGAGCCTTGGTTGCTTTTTTGCTCTTGCCTCTTTGAAATAGGAGCCTTCCCCAGCATGCCTTTTTTTTTCAGGAGACATTTACATTCTCGATAAGCCTGGATAAGGCTCTTTTAGAAGGTACAGGCTGTTGCTGTTTCTCTTGCATCTAGTAAGTGGTCGCTGCTTTTTATTTTTTGTTCTTTTTGAGCAAGCTAATGAATGCCCTTTCCATTTAGGGCTGATTTTATGCTCCCTTTGACCTTCATTTCCTTTTTCTTTCAAAAAGAAACCAAACTTTTCTTTTTCACATGTTCGCAAAGCACTTTGAAGGGGAGGGTGGGAGTCAATCACTGCAACCCTTTGCTTTATTTCTACTAGCAGGACTGTGCAATTCTCTCTGAGCTCTTACTATGTCTGAGAATAGCATGAGTATCCAGAGCAGGGATGTATACATGCAAACACCCACCATGACCTCAAAGAATCAGACAGAAATGTTTGTCAGCTGATGCTGCCTTCCAAGCCATGATATGCAATGGAGGGCTGGCTACTTCTTTCCTTGATCTCTTGGGACAGAAAATAGAAAAGCAAGCAGTTTTTCATAAGAGAAAAGGAGCCTTAGGTTTACCCCTCATATTGAAAATAGCGTGTTTTACCTCATCGTCTGATTTCCCTTCTCTTTTGCTCCTAAAAATGCAAGCATATTGTTACAAGCAGGGGAAAGTGTTTGGTTTCTTCTCTTCAGTATTAGACACTGTTGTGTGTAACCTATATGTGAACTATACAGGCATAAACCAAGCAGTCAAAAGCTGGATGGCAAGTAAGAGAAATGCGTAAGCAAGCAAAAGTAGAGGGCTGTTTTCTCTTTAGTGAGCATGTGGTTGTTTTTCAATTTTGACTTATTTAAATGTTTCCTACCAAATCAAACAAAAATGATATGCACATGAACGCAAGCATAATAACTGCCACCTGGAAGAACTGTAATGCAGAAGTCTAGACCTGCTTGTACTTAGGGGAGCAGTAGATTTTTTTTGTTGTTGTTGTTTATTTTTATGTCAAATGGACAATTTCCCGTATGCATTAACTAAGTTGTTTAAATCTTAAATGTGACCATCTTTACAGTTTCTGCTCCTAAATCAGAAGGTTTCCTTATCTGATTCAACAATGTATACTAGTTATTTTTCATCTATCTTGTGTAAAGATCTCATTAATCGTTCAACTTTGTATCTTAGTGTTTGTCCTACTGGTTAGTCTTCAAAGTACAGTGGATCAGATTTTGGCAGTTACTATACTGGTAGAAATTTGTAACTTTAACATTGCTGCATGACATGCTTTTAAAGAAAGCAAGCTAATGCAATGAGATCAACAGTGTGTTTGAAAACTATACAAAAGTATCTGGGTATGAAGTGTGAGGGCAGTTATAACTTAATACACAAACTTGTAAGTTGTTTTGGTGACAAAAACTCTTAAGTTACCTAACATGGAATAAATGCAATAAACCATCTACTGGCAGAGACCCACTGTGAGTAGTGTTCGCTATTATAAAGTAACTTCATACACAGATAGATGGTAGGTGTGAGAATATATTACTCTCCCAACTAAACAGAGCGTGAAGCGGAACTGCCTAAACTCAGTGCAAAGTGAACTTCAGCTTCTGGTGCTACTATTTTTACTGAAAGAGGCTCTGCTTCAGTTCCTCTTTTACTGGAGAAGGAGGCCTTGCTGCTGCCACACAGCTATGCACAGAAAATTGAGGCCCCAACCCGTTTCTGGTGCAGATGTTTTGTTTATTTTAAATGCCCTGCAAAAACACAAAAACCATCACCAAGTCTTATTAAAGTGTTGTGATGGTTGTAGTTGTACTGGAGCCTCCCTAAATTAGACTAAATGCATTTAAAAGTATATTTTTTCCATATTGGCTATGTCACTTTGTAGGTATGACTGGCTCCTGTAAACTAATAGCTGGGAATGAAGCTTCAATTGCTGAAGAGTAAGTTACACAAGTAATAGGACTGTAACAAGTGTAGGCTATTGGCATTTTTGACAGAGGTTAAGTCTATGTAGTACACGTTAACTAACTTTAAGTACTGCTGAGGAGGATAATGCCATAGCAACACAGAGTGCATGCTGCTTAGACTCCCACAGGCTTTCCCAGGCAGACAGGGACCTTCCCAGCTGCTCATCGTCATATGCATACTTAGAGTTCGAGTGTGTTTCAGCACTGATTCAATACCAGTCTCATGCAAAATATTTTCAGTGGAAAACAAAGACATTGACAGTCTGAGTGACTTCAGTCACTTCAGTGTTGTGTTCTTTATTCTACATGTCTGTTGAAATCAGTAAGGCAAAAATTGATAGGAAAGAAATACTTGAAAATTTCTGAAATGAGATGCTAACATGAACATAAAATGATTGAATCGTACAGTAGAACTGGTCTAGAAGAGAAGTTAAAGAGAACATAATGGTAAAGTAGTATCATATATGATTATACTATACGTGCTCAGGTATTGTGTGCGCTCAGGGGTAGGAGTGTGTGTTTGTTAGAGAGTTAGTGACATGAAGCTAAAATCCTCCGTGAGCTGCGCTACCTGTGACTTCATTAGACACTTCACCTGTATATATGTTGCCATGATGAACATTTCATCACGGTTCCTAACTCTGTAAGGTATAGCTGAAGAGCCTGTTTCACAATCTCTGTCTCGCAATTTTATGCCACTGTGAAACTCCACAAACAGTAAAGCTGTCATAGATCAGGCTGGTTTTATATCCTGTACTAAAACAGTTTCTGTAAATTTTATCAAGGCTTCATCCTTTAGTGTTTAACAGACCTGTCAAATCAGGGGGTATGATGCTTCAGAGTCTGAGGAGCAATTGCCAAGAGATAAAGTATTGATCATGACAGTTATTGATGTCATTGCTATTAAGAAGTTCCGTTACCAAAAACTGGATTTCAATCTACAGATGGCTTAGGGCACTCATCAGCTGATGAAGATGGAAAAGCTAAGAAGCTGCTTGTGTGCTTAAAATTCTGCCTGTCTGAAATATCTGTGTAATCCCCATTATTTGTTTAACATTTACTTAAAAGTCACATTGCTTTTTAAGGACTGGCCCTTTCTGAGATGCCTAACTTTTTTTTTAACTATTGAATAGGGAGGTCAGGGTGGAAATCATGTCACTCTGGTTTTCTCAGGTTTGTAGAGAAGTCTGTGGTAGGGAAAAGGAAGTGAGCTGAAGCACCATAAGCCCCAGTTTTAGCACCTTAACCACAAGACAAGCTTTCTCTCTATTAGGCATGTGCATGAGTAACTTGATGAATAGGGGCCTTGGATTTGTATCTCAGCTACAAATGCCCTGTAGCATTACTTCAGCTAGATAAGGATAGTGACTTTGTTCTCCTACCTAGTCCATTATTAGACAGTTGTTTGAAAACTCAAAGCATTTACCTTAAAAGCTTTAACCTACTGAAGACTGATCACAGCATCAGTATGCATATACAGAAAATAAAATACAAGTTGTTTTTTCTTCCTACATAAAAGCTATTCTCCACCTGACCAAAAGCCATGGCTTGCTGCTTTCCACAGAGGCTCAGTTGTCTTGCTAGATGTAAACTCTTAAGAGTATGTCATAACTCCCAACTGTTACCTGAGAAAGATGATGTCTTTACTACTACAGCTCCAAAACTGCTGTCTTTCTGATAAGTGGTTCATATTGTACAATCGACAGTGTCTTTGCTTCGACTGAACAAGCACAATCTGGGCAACAACCAAGGTTGCAGTGAGAACAAGAACCATCTCCATATGCATTGATTCACAGCCATGGTGCTTCACATGCATCTTCTGATGTTGCAACCTGAAAAGAAAATATGCGTGCTATTTAAAAAAAAAAAAAAAGGTCTAGATTGATTTGTTATAACTAGAGGTGACAGTAATACAGTAAGTATGAGAGATACTTTATGAGGAAATAGGTTAGTGTTGTTATGCATGAGGTAACAAACTAGATGAGAAGACTTGGTCTTTGTAACTGGAACTATTATCCTGAAAAAGGAAATGTAGAGTAAAGTAATGGGCAGAGTTGTCTTTTTTTCTTTTTCTAGTAACTCACTCCTGAACATAAATATAGCCACAAATACATAGTGCCTATGAATTTTAAGCAGACATTTCATAATTGCAGATCTGAGCCCCACATAATCTTTTAGCCCAAGGTAAATGCAAACTCAAAAGAGGGCTTAAACCCCTGTTTCAGCTTTCTTCCCTATAAAGTGAGAATTGTAGCTGGTATTTATCTTCCTCCTAGAGTTAATGAAAGTTTCCTTGAGCCCCTAAGAAAGGAGGGGATTGTCTTGGAGCTATAAATCAGCCTCCTTCATAACTAAGGCTGAGTGAGCTTCCGTGTTAGATCAGAGCCTCATGCCCCTGTAGTAAGAATCTTGATCTTCATCTGAGCTTGACTCAAATTAACCTGGATGTTAGTTTTCCTCTGACCTGGAGCTTTCTGGGCCTACATTTCAGGACTCAACAGCACCTCCTGGCTTCAAGATCTGTGTATGCACTGAGTGCACCCCAACTGCACCCTGAAACGAAGCTAAAGAGACAGACATGCACTGTCTCCCTTCCATGCTCTGGTCCCTGTGGGGAGAAACACTGTGCATATGGGCTGGAAGGGAGCTGCAGCATGTTCTGCTTGACGCCTGCCCTGGATAATTCGCAGATCAATACCTTGTGTCTTGGTGGCTGATGGGCAGCAGCTACTCTGTTCAGACACAGCCAGTGTTAAACCAGTTGGGATCCAGATTTGAGCAAGGAACTATGCAAAAGCCCGAAGCCATTCTTTGCTGCTATTACTTGCTATCCCATGTTAGCCAAACTTTGAATCCAGTTAAAACTTTTGACTTTGCAGAAATCTGGATATAGGTTTAAAACAGGTTCTTTCCCATCCCTTCTTCAGAAGCAAAAGTGCAATGGTAGCCACGCTTTTTTCCATTTAAAAAGAAATGGCTACGTGATGAATGCTGTGCTCAGATGCCACAGCACCAAAGTGGGTACCGATACCAGCGTCAAACGTTTTTCTTCCCRCCTTTATGCAAGTACCACAGAGTACCCCATCTTCTTTGCCGACAGCGTGCTTGCGTTAAGTATCTCGAAGCAGCTCATGAGTGCAATGCACTTGGTGTCCCTCAGGCTGTAATCGAGGGTGCCCCCTCACGGGCAGTGCACCAGCACCCGGCACGCTGCCAGGGCAAGCCTGTGGCTGGAGGTAGCATAATTAATGTGCATCCTAAGTAAAGGGAAGGCGGCAACAGGGAGATAACAAGCTTTTTCTCTCCACCCCCCCTCAAGCAGGCATTAAAATGACGGTTAAAGGACCATTTCTTTATATTAGACTTGCAAGGACAGGAAGTGTTATATTTATTGTACCTACAGAAAAACATTGTACTACAACAGCAATCTGTGTAATGATTGCTGTAAAGCTGTTCCCTATTTTGTTTTGCTGAGGAACTGATTAAACTGACAGAATAAAAAGTTCCAGTAAAACTTTTCAAGAAAAGAAAATTCTTTACTAACTACAATTCTGTGAACAAAATGTTAAAGGTTTCTGGTATCGCTAGAAATGTACAATTCATTTAACAAAACATTTGCAAGCAATATGTAAATTAACTTACTTTCATTGTTCCTCTGTTGGTAATAAATCATTTTCCTGAAACACATTCAAAACAAGTATTATAACTTCTTAGTGAACAACAGCCAGATGGGTTTTCTTCTCTTAACCCTCACTAGCCCTTCTGTCCTGTGAGTTGCTGGATGTGTTGGCAAGTTCCCTCTGCCCCTCTTGCCTGGAAGCTGCTTAGAAACCTGCAGCTATGCCGAGGACAGCGGTCACGCAACTTCAATGGCTGCGACGTACGATGGGTGCAGCTAATGAATTCCCTCAGGGTGACTGACCAACAGGGACGACAGTGTACTCTAGAGACCTACAGTTATAGCATAACTTCAGCCAAAAGGGATCTCGGCAGTTATCTGGACCAACCTCCAGTGCAAAACAGAGTGAAGGACATCAGGTTGCTCAGAGCTGAGTCCAGCTGAGTTATTAATATCTCCATGGATGGATATTTCACTGCCCCTCTGGGCCTCCTGTGGCAGTGAATTCTCTTTTTCTTCTTCAGTACGTGGGGACAAAATCACTGCAACAAAATTAGCAAGCTGAGGTTTAAACGAAATGTCTCCCAGACTTAATCAAAAAGGTCTAGGTCTGATCTTTCAGCTACTCTAATTAGGCAGCTGTACAGGTACACCATAAAGCCTGTGGTATAGCTCACACAGAAAAGGCTGAAAAGGGGAATTCAAGAGTATTCAATGAAGTCTAAAGGTAGTACTTCTGGTTCCAAAATGGGTTCTATCAGAAAAGGTCATTATCAAAGATGGTGTTTAGTTCTTGTTTTTCCTTCAAAATCTTCCAATCCTGTAAATAAGTCTTTATTTTCTATAAAAATTCTAAAACTCAAGGGGATACATTTTTCCAATTATTATTAATGTTTGCTCTTTTTCAGTTGAAATGTCCATGTTTGGTGGTGGTGATTGTTGTTAATATAACTTGAAGTGTCAAAGTGCCACTTTATGTTGATTTTTGCCATGTACATCTTAGCCCTATGGGTGACGTGTTCTTGCATTTTGCTCTGAGTACTGAGGGATGTGCTACAGTTTTACCATTTGCCTTGAGTAATGCAAAGGCACTTTGTACTTCTCTAAGGGAGAAACAGGGAATGCAAGTCACCGTTCACTTGGGGAAAGACATACACTTTGAGAAGAATTTGAGTACCAAAAGGTTCAGCTGCACTTAGCAGAAACTTCAAACCCATCTAGATGCCCAGCTGCCACTCTCTGCTTCCTCAGTTCCTCTTGCTGTTTCTGTCAGAAAAAGTATGAGGCAAGTGGCTCCTGATCTCTCATCTTCTGAGGTCATGAGGATGGAATTGAGGGAATAAGGAGGCGGGGGGGGGGGAAGTCTTCATTATACTGTTGCAGAGTCAAGTAAAGGTGTTGACAGTCTAGTCTTAGTCAGCAAATACCATAAAACGGAGACTTGCTTTTGTAGTTCATATGTATGCTAATGTACCTTTACAAAAGTACTGGACTACACATCTGCAAACTCTAATCTCATTAGAGTGAATTAAATTGCAACAATTACATTATATAGCTCAAAGTAGAGATGCGTTTCACTTCACACTGCATTATTTATTTGTTTACCAGCTAGCAAGTAACAGAGAACTTGCAGATTCTGAAAATGCATTCATATCTTGCTAATCAAACCTGATTTCTGCTGTTACTATGCAATAAAACTGGAAATACGCTTGGGATAGTTTAGATCCCACTTTCCTCAACATTGTACACGGTAACATTTTGACTCTGTAGCAAGCTAGGGACCAGTTAGAGGAAGGCTATTGGACCTTAAAAATAAAATGAGTTTTATTTCAAAGACAGCAGACCATTTGCTAGTATTTCTTCATATTCTATTAGCATACTTCTTCCCAACTTCTTAAAGTGAAGAACTTGTACAAAATAGTGATTTTTAGGTTTTTTTCCCCCCAACACATACTGATAATGACACTTTTGCTTCAAGTATCAGCCTATCTGTGCCAGAATTTGAATGTGGCAGTGGTTAAAAAATGGAAACAATATTACAGTCCACGCAGTGTTTTTAACTTTATTTCGGATACTGCACAGCCAAATGAATCCTTGCATGTCCAGACTTCCCTTTTTAAACTCTGATCGCTCTTCTCCTCCCCTATGGCAGTGGCAACGGCTTGGTGATGAGGGCTGCCCTGTACTATGGGGCTTGTGCTGCATGAGGCAAAGACCAGAGCAGCTGGTGAAGGCTTGTCACAACAAAGCAGCTAGGAAGGGCTTTGTCCATAGGGTGAAGAACTGGACAGGAAGGAGTAAGGGAAGTACCATGAGATGCTGCTATCCGGGTGCTGCAGCTCGTGGCGCAGGGGCTGGGAGAATGAAGAACAAAAGTGGTATATACAAGGAAGCACGGTGGACCATGCCGATGGTGGCCATGGAGAAATACAATGAGTAGAGGCAAATACTACACAGCAGCATGGTGCTGTGCGTGCAGCAGTGGGCACCAGGCGCAGACTAACCCTGGCTGTGAAGGTTGGATGCTCAATGTAGAGGAAAGCCTGGGGGGCTGCTGCGCAGCATGGGAGCAAGGGGGAGAGTATTGTGGGTGCTGGGAATGGGGAGAGGACAGCGAAGCCCTGTTTTAATGTGTAGGCAGACTAAGGTATCTGAAAGTTTTATTTGGGCCCCAGGAAAAGGACAATTAAAGGTTTTGGACCCAGCTAGGGACTGTAACATTGGTGTGTAATGGATGGTTGGTGAATGTATGGCCATGGGAATGACCTTTCCCTTGCCAGTGTCCCCTCATTAGTGGCAATCTGTGACCTGGCCAAAAAAGTATTTGCTATAAATGCTAAACTCCCGTCTAAACACAGTGGCCATCAGCAGCAGACAGGGATAAAGACTAGATGCCATTTGTCCAGTCAGGGCCTCTCTTCTGGCTGCTGGGTAAAAAGTACTTGTTAATGAGGTGTAAACTAACATTATCCACCTAAAACTGGAAAGAACAGGACAAGAAAATAATACTGGCTTAAAAGGATGGGCAGAATGGCTTTTATATGAGTAGAAGAACTATTTTCTTGTCACAGTCCAGGTAAATCCCTGTTTATTTACACTGGGGTGAAATAAAAACTTCAGAGCAGACAAGCAGATGCCCTGATGTGCGCTTTAACTTCCTCAGTTGGAYGACTGGGAGTTTTGGGATTTTTTTTAATCTTGAAAAAAATAATTTCTCCAAATACACCTGCATTGCTCATTATCGTTGATCTCATCTTTATTGCAGTGTTGTACTAATTTTCCAGCATTTATTATGTCTTGTTTTAAACTAGATTGCAAGGCTGTTGGGGGAAGGCCCATGTATTCTTATGTATGTTTTAGCCACTAAGCACCCAAAAATTGTGCCTGGACTTTCTGATACTACTACAGTCCTAATGAAGAGTAATTATGATTAATGCATAGGGTTGTACAGAGAGCTGCTGTCTCACCCTGTGCCAGCTGTCGTAAAATCCTGCAAAAGCTGTGTGAGGGCACGGAAAGGTTGAAAGTTTCTTGATGGCTCCATTTTCCAAGAAGGAAGGAAAAAGGCGTAGAGGTGAACGAGGGCCCAACAGCCTCGGTCCCCAGGAGCGGGCAGGCGGAGAGGTGCCTGGCCCAGCTGAGCTGGGCCAGGAGAGGCGAGTGGTGCCAAGCCAGTGGGCACCCTATATTTTGGGGCAGGGGCGCMGGGTTTAGGTTGATGTGCAGGTTTGTCTCTGCCCCTTCCCGTGGAGGCCTGGGGAGTGCCTGGGCATCCCCCAAGGTCCCTGCTCCCTCGCAGCCTGCGGGGTGATGGGCCTGAAGGTGCGGCTCCTCATCACTTGGCCACCACCACCTCTTGCGCACGCACCTGTATACACGCACCCCTGTATGCACACATACACACAGACATACACACACACGGCTGCAGCCAGACACCCCTCACCACAGCCCTCCACACCTCCCACTGCTGCCAGCCCCTCACCAGCCGCTCTCCTCCTCCCTCCTCCTCCCTCTGGCCCCGCTGCTGCGACTCCGGGACCCGTGCCGCGGCCATGGCGCAGCCGTGCCCCCAGCCACGGGCGGGAAGAAAGATGCCGCCACTGGGCGCCCCCCCGAGCCTGCGGCCCCTCAGCGGCGGTGCTGGCAGGCGGCCATTTGGCGGTGGGGGGCGTGCAGAGCCCCAAGATGCCGGCGCTGCAGACGAGGGGTGCTGGGGCCAGCTCGGCTTTGCCCACCTGTCCCCGATCCCCCAGCCTGAGTCCTGGAAGCGTTATACAAAACGGCTGGGGTTGTTCTCGCTCTGAGGTTTACTGGCATTGCTGTTGCCGGCGTGGGGCTGAGCAGTACCACTGCTCCGGGCCGGCCTTGGGAGCTGACAAGGCAGCACCCCGCCCCGTCTGCCCTCATGCCCAGGTGGGTGTGTGTGGTCCAGACTGCTGCTGTGGGCCGTTGGCCTTACCCACCTCCGCTACCCGTTTTAAACACGAGAGAGGATGTATGTGTCTTTACTAAATATTCTCCCTGTTGGGTTTGCTTCATGCGCCTGACAAGCGGCTGTGGGGAAGTGGCTTGTTTGCATTCCCTCGAGCAGGCCGCTCAAAGCTTCCCAAGGCAGCAGCTGATCAAACTTTATTATTTTTTGTTGGTGCCAGATAATTACTTAGTTTTGTTATCTGATGCATGAGACACCAAAATGGAGGTGGCGTGTGGTCTCCTAGCCCTTTCTAAGTCTGGTACTGAGGTGGCCACCCGTGCAAGTCCTGAATGGCCACGAAGTGCTTCATTTCTAAGTGGCAAGGTTGCTGAGGGCTTGTACATGGTCCTTCACCTTTTGTATAGTGCGGGAGAAGGTTTTTAGTCTGTCTCTGTTGCACAGGGGGAGAAATACCAGTAGTTGGTCTATACATGCTCACACATAGCAGGCATCAGTCCTGCCGTGAAGGGAAGCAGGGGCTGACCCTCCTCGTGTGACATCCCCTGCGGTAACCCAAGGGTGGCCCGGCTCTGCACCAGTATGAAGCAGCTTGGGGCTTGGGTTTGCAACTGAGTGCTGTTCAGGTATGGCGGCTTCACAAATTGCTCCCTGCCAGCTGGCCAACTCTCCAGCTGGAGTCTCCTGCCAGCAAGACCTGTGCAGTCTTTGCCACAAAGTTCTCCCTATGTGGCAGGGCTGCGTGCAGCCCCTAGTACATGCATGAATAAAGGCTACAGTAATATAATTAATTAATATCAGCCACTGGTAGGGAGGAAAGGCCTTATCTGGGAAAGATAGTGGGATACTGGTATATTTCCTTATGAGTACACACATTTTTTATTTACAAAAATAATACAGTGAGTTGCATGTCATAATTTTATGCAGTTTTGTTGTATCGTTTCCATACTGGCCATGTAACCCAGAATATGCTACAAAACCTTCACAATAAGCTTAAATCCCTAAAACCTGTTCTGTTATAAAAGTAGTAGCTTTATATTTCCAAGTGCTCTTTAAAATGCAAGAGCAGGATCTCTTTTTGCGAAAGTTGGAAGGGTAAAGTGCATTTACCTCTGACAAAGCAGAAATATTCAAGGGAAAATTTGTATATATTTTTATCCTACTTTTTCCCTTTCTTCTGTGTTTTAATAAATAGAGTTAAGCAGCCAAAATGAGACTAAGCAGTAGAGGAATGTTTCTGCATAAAAATAGTGCCCACGTTCAGTATGCACATACTGTACCTTTATTACACTTATCAAACAAGAGTCTCGGAGCACTTGGCAGAAATCTAATCAAAGCCAAGGAGCTGTGCAAGATAGCGTAAACCGAATCATAGCAATTTAAATGACATGTGCAATTAACAGTTGGGGCCCTGTTTTTCCATCTCAATCTCTTGACAACCAGGCAGCCCTGTCAGTTGTTAGCTTTACCCCACCGTTCAACAGAATGCAACAAATGMTTTAAGTTTTATTCTTTGAGCTGCCCCCTAAAGACTGCTTTACTGGATTAATCTATGTTTTCATAAACTTGATATACTTAAAAGGCTTGCTTTGGCCTTAGAAGGAAACAACTCTTTCTGGCTGACTAGGCTGGATTCTGGGACTCCTGGGAAGCAAAAAAGAATAGATTTTTTTTTTTTTCTTCTTGGAACTTTTGTGGGAATGTCAGAACTGCTGAAGCTCCAGAGCAGGTCTGTCAGATAATTTTGGCAAATTCTCAGTGTGATAACTACAATACAGTACTGTACTGGAAAGGAAAACCCATTAGGAAAATAATAGTAACTAGTATACTTTTTTATATCTCATGATGCACGCAATTTACCAAGAAAGTAAAATAACATAAAAATATTCATTGGATACATTTATGATCAAAGAATAAAGCAATACGGATAAAGCAAGATGGACATCAGCTGGTTTCACTATAAGCTTAAATCACTGAAAATTGTTCCCCTATACATGCAATAAAATTTTTTTTTTCTAACTACCCTGTGAAATGCAAAAATGGGACCTCTTCTTGCAAAAGTTGAAAAGCTATTGCTCTTAATTGTCATTTGCACTGGTTAAAACTGAAAGTGCAAATTTCTATGCACTGAAACATGCATGCAGACACTGTGCTCTGTGCATTGTCTATTTTATGTCCAGCCTCTGGATATTGTCAGATAAAAGAAGAACATTTTTATTTTGTGAAGGAGGTGCTCTTAAAAAGCAGCAATGCACACCAGACAAGGGAGAAATAGTAAGTTAATCTGCCATAAAGCAGGACATGAAAATGTGTTTCTCCTCATATCTGCAAAAGTTAGTGAAGCAAACCTCTTTACTTCAAATAATGAAAATTCAAGAGCCAATCCCCTTGTTCCCCCAGTGATATGACTGGTTTATGAGTAGAAAATTTTCCACAATAACAATACTGTTGTTCTTAGTCACTTTTAATTTTTTAGCTATAGGGTTCTCTTTTTCAAGTTTTTTTTCTGAAAAAGGAAGTCTAAAAATGCACGTTGCAGAAAATGAAAACAGTGAGACCTTTATCATCCCAGGACCCCAGAATTTGGGCATCAATAAAATGTTTTGAAAGACTAGTGGTGGACTCATGGTAAAGGCAACATATGTAGACCTATCTTACACAACAGCACTGTCTGGCATCTGTCCCACTGTAGAAATAGGAAATATCGTAGAGAAGCAACATTACTTTTGCCTCCGGTGGTGTTTATGTTGCTTAAGGCATCACCGCTTTGGAAAATAGTAGCGTAGAGTGGGAGAGTGCTGGGAAGGCTAATGGACAGCATGGCCAGTGGGAGCGGAGTGCCATGCACTTGCAAACTTAGAATGTGGCAACCAAAGTAGCGCGGAGCTACCTTGCAGGAAAGCTCAGAAAGGAGTAGTAGGACAGCTGAGAGTTGGAGAGGAAGCTGGAGCTGGGCCGATGGGGTGCTGCACTAAGTAAAGAAGATAACACGACTGGGGGATAACAGGTGTATTTCAGTCAGAGTACAGCAAAAAAAATGAGCTATACACATGTACCCTTGCTGGAGCTGCTCTCCCGTGTAGGAAGTCTGTCTGAACGGCACAGAGTTCACTGAACCCAAGCCCTTTATGCCTGCTCAGCTTGTGGTTCAACTACTGTGTCTTTCACCTTGGCATCTAAGGTCTTGGTCTTGCTATCACTCACTGAAATGCAGAGTGTTGCTCCCACTGAAGTCAACAGGGTGGATCACGGGAGTGATCGCCACAGCGATGTGGCTGCAAAAGCCTTTGTGGTGTGGGCAAGGAGCGTGCCGGCCCATGGTGTACTGGGGAGGCAGCTGCTGAGCAGCATGGTGTGTACGCAAAGCAGCATCCCCAGCTAAAATCTGACAACTGCAGCCACCGCGAGGCCTCCGGACCCCTACCATATGCCTTACATTCTGGGTCACATGCTGAAATCTATGCCACGAAGCAGTAGTGTGTGTGCTTTAGTCTTGCTGAAGTCAAAGGGAATTAAACACGTCTTCAAAGTTCAGCATGTACTGCAGCATTCCTGTGTCCGGGAGGCGCATGGTTATTGTGCTGTCCTGCTGCAGGGAGGTGCATTTCTGTCTCACAACAGCTTTGAGACAGCAGCAATAGAGTCAAAGGCTCACAATACTTGCTGCTGCATTTTAGCTGTGTTCGGAAGGGAGTACATTCCATTTAAAATGTGTGTTTGGTTTTGCACCTCTGAGCAACGACTGCCCCAAAGCTCCCAAATTTTCAAAGAGTTACATGGGGATTTATCCAGACAAATCCCATTATAATCAATGGGAGCCGGGTGAATAATTACACTGCAGTTCTTTGTAAATAAGGAGGAAGGTTGCCAGTTATTGCTGATTATGATGCTGACTTCTGTAGATATAGATCCACGTGTCTATTGGGAATTGCACTTAGACCACCAGGTTATTTCACATATTGGTATAGTTTCCATGTTTACTGTGCATATCACTTCAAAGAACCAAGGTTGATGACTTCTGGTCCACTGTGTTAGCAGTCCGTCTCCTCTCCATCTCCTGTTGTTTCCTTTCACAATCTGAGTAACAAAAAATGGTGGTGTAAATAGAACTCCAACAAAGAGGTCTGTTGAGCCTGTAATGCTCCCCTGAAAGGAGGCTGTCTAGGGGATGAATGGAGCAGGCTCAGCCTAGCAGTAGCGGGGAAATAGATGACTTGGCATTGGAGAGTAGCAGCCAGCAGGGTGCATATGCCTAGTGTAGTGGCAAATAATGGTTAAGCTAGTCAGTTGAAGGGCTAAATGAGAGGACATTGTCTAACCCTCTAACCGTAACTAAATTGTAACCTGAAAAGAGTTTATAAACATCTGGCTGCTAGCCCATCTCTAAAGCTTAATAGCTAAATTTGAGGTACAGAATTTTTTAAGGCTGCAATTGAAATTATTATTTGGAAGTATTACCATCTTAAGCAGATTAATTGCATTTCAGGATTGTAGAGTGTATTAAATTGTGATTTGAGCATCTCTGCTGAGTTTTCCCATTAAATTAGTTTCCTCAAGATCAACATTTATGATTGACGCTATTTCCATTTGGAAATAGACACTCATTTGGAAACTCATTTTGGTTTCATGACATCTTGCTGCTGATTTTATAGCTCTGGTCAGTATTTCATACAGGATTCTAGTCCCATGGTACACCTTAACTTCACTAATTATTATATTCATATCTTTATTCAGATGCTCATCTGTTTAAGCTTGAATGAAGTAAGTGACACATCTCTATCTTTTGATTTCTTAGAAATTTAGCAGTGAAGGAGCACATTACCCTGTAGGGTCCTATTTTATTTTAATATTGCTATTCGGTGACAATGAAAAGCATATACTGGTTAGACTAATAAGCATGTGACCTCCTCTGCAGACTAGCTTTTCAATCTTTTTATAGCTCCCATTATTAATAGATCAGCATCTACGTGCTCCGCATTTGTGTTGCAAATACTTACAATAGTTGGAATCATTTTCTAATTACTTAAACAATGCACTGTAGCAGGACCAATTGAAATTCCTGTAGGCTACAGGCTTGCTAATTGTTTCCTTTAGTAAACCTAATTTATAGGGCTGTGCAAATAGTTGCTGGGTTTAAAGTATTTTGGCAGCTGAACTGAAAAAAAAATGTTATGGACTGAATGGAAACTTCATTTCTTTAGAATTGTCAGCACAGCAACAAGAATTGATTTGAGGTTATAGAAACATTTTTTAACACCTGGCAAACTGTTTCATTTGGTTTTCAGGTACATTTAATAAAAGCAAAGGATTGGATCATAAACATGAGAAGGAAGTAGTCCCAGCTCTCCCATTTTATCCACTGGTTGAGTGAGTAGGGCATTTACCTGGGATGTTAACAACTTAAATTCAAGACTCCAAACTGCTTCAAGCTTTTTGTAAGGTTCGCCTAACACTCAGATGAAAGTCTTAACACTGGAAATGGAGTATTCTGGGATGGAGCTCTGTTTCTTTCCTAGGATGCCTAGATTAAAAAATAACCCCAATGGATCAAGCAAGCAAAATCAGAACTTGTGGGTCAGATTTCTTGTGCTGGATCTTCTCTGTTTATGAGTCTGACGTGGGGCCACGGCACACATCTACAGGGGCAAGAGAGGGGCTGAGGATCAGAGATGGGCGCTGACCCCACTACTTCGTGTTCTTCCGCTGCTGTGCAAAGTGAGTAACCTAGTCATCAGGCCATAAGCTTACTCTTTCTCTATCTATTTGATTTATTCTATAATTTTATACAATTTGGAAAAGCTTCAGTAGCAAAAGTTGAGAGTGAAACACCCAGCATACTCCCCATTCACGTGTGTAGCTACCAAAATCTCTGGTTACTGGTTGAGCTCTTGATCTGAACTGGGACACGGAGCACAGAGGGGAGGAGAAGACAGATTTAAACCTGGATCTCCCACAGCCTAGACAAGTGTTTGCCATCTTGTCTCACCTATCTATTTGAGTGTGCATGAGTGAGTATAGATAATGCCAGTGACTGTGCAAGTCTGCTACCAAAACTGGAATATTTAATTTCAGAAATGTCCGCTCCCAACCTTGGAAATGAAAAAGAAACAGCACTAGGTGAATTTCCCCAATTCATTTGAGTCATCCAAACCAATAAACCATTTAATGAAAAAAAGTTCAGCCAGCTGTACTTGGTTAAAGAAACTTCTCATAGTGTGAAAATTGACAAAGACTTTGCGTTTTCCATTTATCTGAAATTGCTATCAATACTGTAACTTTTATAATATTTTTTGAAGAGGCTCTTGCTCTGGAAAATCTCTGAGCAATATTGTACATTTGGGGAAACTTGTTTAAAAAAAACACTTGCAAAGGACTTCCTATTTTTTGTTGTTTTCTAGTATTTTTACTGGCTCTGGAGTCAAAACAGCTACTAACAAGGTCTTATTTTTCAGTCTTTCTGAAGACTATATGCATTTTTCATCAACCTCAGATTTTCTTCCTGTTCTTTAACATACTTACATTTTGGCAATCTCAGTTAAGAAACTTTGTTTTTTCTCCCCCCCTGTTTTTTTCAGGACCAAGTAAGATTGATTCAAAGACACATCTGCTATGTCTTCGTTGCTTTACTCTGAATGCCTCCAGAGGAAACTGAAATACAAAAAGAAGGCGCTTTCCCAGGCGCAGACCTAAGTGTATGCAAGCTTTGGTCATTCAGGTTCTCAAGGTCAAGTCTAGTGAATCTAACTCTTCCCAAAGATAACTATTTTCTTCTCCCGGCCCCTTGCTTTCCTCCCCATCTGCAACCTCCCTGCTAGCTGTAGCATTTATACCATAACACAGAGAATGAGGACAAAATGTCAGACTAAGAATTCCCTTCTGGGGTTAAGCTAGTGGCAGATGACTTGAGGACTGTGCAAGCCGCTGCCCCAAACTGTGGGTTCGTTGTGACTTGTTGTGTCCCTATCTCTAAAGATAAACCTGAAGAACCAGCCCTCCTCTGCCTTCCCAGGGATCTGCTCTCTTATCTCTAGTAGTCACTCACCAACACTTTTATCTGTCAAAACCCTCTCTGCTGCCCTAGCAACAAGCACCCAGGCTCTTTTCCAGCTGACATAAGCTTCCTGCCACCTCCTGATGACAAGTGCTTCCAACATTTCCAGCTGTCAGACTTTCAGCATCTGCTCCACATGTCACCAGGCTGACTTTGCTGAACCTTAGGCAGCTTTGCACTCAGCCAGTTGCCTGATGCTATATGGTGAGAATTACTTCTTCCTGACCACAGTCACTTGTCCACCTCTTTGTGCTGAACCAGTGACAATCAGGGTTGCTGTTTTTTCCTTCCAGATAGCTTCTGCTATTGCATTTATATACCAGTGCATGTTTTATTCAGACTTAGTCAGCTATTGCATTAATACTATTTTAGAGTAGTGGCTTCAGTATGGCTCCATTAAATTTATTCAAAGTGCTTCTCTTCTAATTGGAGTTTGAGCAGGAGTGGCTCTTCTGAATTGTTGTTGTCCTAAATTTACATATAGCATGACATTTAGAAAATAAATACTCTTACTGATAAAGAGGCAGACTCTTCAAAAGTAGTCAATACTGGATTTACTCTGCTTCTATTAATGTATACGGAATTTTACCACTGATTTCCCTAGGACCAGCTCTAGGCCATCATTTCACACTTCATAAAGTCTACCTAGAATGTGTGTTGGTACCAAATTCCGTGGGAAATCTTGTCCTTTTTTTTTTAAGGCTCTGTTTCTGCACCGTCCTTTCAGTAGTGTGTCAGAAATGGAATACATCAGCCAGATGAGAATCTCCCACTGAAGTAGATTATGCCATTACAGTATTCACCAGCACCTTCTTCTTATCTCTTTTTCAAGTGCTGTTGTGTGTAAAGTTTTCCACAAGCTCTTCTAGATCCTTTTCCTCCTTGAGAGGATCAAAGATAGAATGAGTGTGGGAGACAGGCAAGCAGGAGGAGAGCCCAGTTGGCAAATACAGCAAGCCTGGGCCTCGGGTGCTCAGCCTTATCAAGATTACCGTAAGGCTGAAAAGGTGTATTTTTCATGTCCAAGATACAAGTGTGCTGAGCCCTGCCCTGGAGATGGTCATTAAGCTGCCATCTGAAGGGATCCGGCCTGCTGCTCTCCTGCCATGTGGGAGCTCACAGAGCTGGAGCAGCACACCAGCCCTTGCTCCTTGCCCGCTATGAGGGGCAGATCCTCAGGGGACCCCTTCATGTGCTGTAGGGACAGGCTATACAGAGACAAAGTTGATACTGCAAGCTCTTTAATAGCCTTCACCATCCCAGCAACTTCACTTGGTGCTGGGCAAGCCATAGCAGCGAATTGAGATGGAGCCTGCTGTAACGTACTTGCTTCTTTGCAGATGTCTGGGCTGAGGGCCTGTTTTTAGGATGCACTTTGTGTGACCTACCTGCCACCTGCATCACCCCCTCCCCATGCATCAGATGGTGCAGCCGTGGGACCAGGTGGGTCTTCTGCTCAGCTGCTGAACTCAACACAAACCACTCATCGTATTTAGCTGTTCTTATTCAGGGCTGATTTTGGGTTGAGTAAAAGAGCTGAGCTGACACACTGTCTGCCTTGTGTGATTGATACCTCTGCCTTGGGGAAGGTGGTGGGAGCATACAGCTAGGTGGTCAACAAAATGGAGCCTCTATGGAGCAGCTCACATTTAGATACAATATGCACACATTAAATGTAGTTATCGCTAGGTTGTGGCACTCTACTAGCATAGGAGATGTGCTATATTGTAATCCATGTTCTAGATGTCTCTAATGATCCTTTTCAGTTTCATATGGGAGAAAATGCAGTGTTTCTTCCATCTTCCATTTTGAGAAATCTCATTAAATAATAGACCCTTTATTGACTATAACTATATATATATAACTATACAGTTGACTTTTATATTACTCCTTCTTGTTATGTAGCTAGTTAGTTGCAGCAGTTGCCAGGCAAGTCTTAACAGTTAATGTAGTTTCCTGCTCTATTGTGTTGCAGAAAGCAGTGTTTCATACAAATCTTTTCTTGTTCATCTACTTAATGTAGTAGTAGAAAGTTGAGAAGGATGCTAATCCTTCCAGCAAGATTTCTAAAGCTCAGTTCTGGATCGAGGGACTGATTTCCATGCAGTGTTTTCTCGTGAAGGTAGAGCTAGCTTTAGAATTCCAGAGCTCTCCCAGAAAGTCATATATTCTAGTCAAACGATGGAACAAAAGGGTTAAGAAAATTTTAACATTTCACATGTGCGGGACAGATTATGATACTACTACTTGCTAATATTTTCAACAGTCTAGATCCCATTTCCAAAATCCCTGGGTGCCAAGTACATTAAACTCTCTAAGGATATATGTGTTGCAGCCAAATTCTAAAATATATGTGGGTACCTCAAGCAACAGATAAGCATCTGTAAGCATCTAACAGGATTTTAAATATGCCTTCTTATGTTGCTTCCAACAAAATTAATTTTTTGTCCTTCTGTTGTGTAAGTTACTTAAAAATCAAAACCTAAGAATACTTTGGAAATTGAACTTATGCTTTAGTTTCGTAGACTCTTTTGAAAATCCATGCTCTATTTAAAAATCCACATTGTGTGAAAAAAAACACCATTCATATCACTCGGATGATTACAGTGTTACAGTTCACAGAATGTAAATAAGAGTACTGAAAATTTTTCCCATATTGAAGAATCCAGCATCTGAAGGAGACGAAGAGGCTGTGTGAGGCTATAAGATTATCTTCAAAATAATTTTCTTCCCTTGTTGAAAACAAATTATCAAACCCCCTAATTCTTAAATTACAGTGTGTTTTCTTGTCTTGCCTGATCATTTTTTGGGGGGGAGTTGCTCCAGTTTCTGAAACTCTACCTCCCAAAAATCTTTTGCCTTACCTGTTACAATTAAGCTATTGTTTTGCTTAAGAAAGTGGCCTGACTTAATTCAGGTTTGTGCCTCAGAGTAAACTGAAATGATTAATAGCTCTGTATGTGCTTAATGATGTGAGCCCTGCAGCCACTAAAGCACCTGTCTCAGTGTGTAAGCAGCCAGGGTTCACTATTGTGCATGGCTGGAGATTCACATAACAAAAAAGGCAATTAGACAATGTTAGGGATTTGAAGCAAACTAACAATGCAGGGAAATTGCCAGGGAAGGATTAATTATCTCTTGCCTGATTAAAGCAGGTATCAATGGAAAACTCTTAAATTGTTCTTCCATAGTGGCTCCATATGGAAAGTTGAATGTCTAATGAAGACTGCCAGGGTTAAGCTCTGAAAACAAAGACCTGGAAAGTTGAAAGTGTGCTTAAATTAGCATTTCTGCTACCCTTTCAGATCACTCCTAAGTCTGCGAGCTGCTGCTAGTTTGGGCTGTGACTCTAATGGCAACCTGTTGTGTCCAAACAGAAAATACTCCATGATTTTAGCATCATCTTTGTGGATTGAAAATTACTCCAAAAGGATGATCTGCATTGTTCGGGTTTTGAAAGAGCTGCATTAATAGTATTGCCTTATCGTGGGTCTTAGACGGTATATGTGCTCTTCCTTGTGTCTGTTCTGTAAGACAATGAGCATACCTCCTAACTTGTGCTGGTCTTTCTGGCCAGACAGCTTCTCTGTGTGTGCAGTAATTGGTTTTGAAGTTTGCTCCATCAGCTGCTTCGTGGTGCAGCTTTCTGCATTGGTTGGTTATTTTGATCAGTCATGAGAGCGATGGGCTGGCTGGCTGATTGCTGAGGTGTTCCTCCTGGCTGGGTGACAGGTTTGCTGGCTGACCTCAGCCAACTGGCTTTAACTCTGGTGGGGGATAGCGGCTAATATTTTCCAAGGCATCTAGGTGATTTAGGAGCCCACGGCTCACCCTGATGGGGGTTGATGCATTTGGAAAATGTTACCCTATTAAATTCACCCCAAAGGGACATAGCATAGGCTAATTTATGTTTGTAAGACAGCTTAGGGTCTTGGATTCCTGTGATGTGAGTATCTTGCACTCTCCTCTCTGTACAGAGGCAAACAAGATCCATTCCTGTGGTTGTTTCATCAGACAGTCAGGCTGTACTGAATCTGCATCTGCTGATAAGAAAGCAACTTCTAGATAAATCATACAGGCATGTCTCTGAAGCCTAGAAATAAGGACTTCTGGCTCCAATAACAAAAGCCTGGGCTGCCCAACCTAAGGAAGACCGCCTACTGCTCTGGTAGCAATCAATCCATCACCCTTCCTCTGGCATTGCCAACTGTGGGCACATCACGAGGGCTCACAGGGCTGGTAGGTTTGGCGAGGATGGCAGCAGGCCACAGAAGCAGTAAAAAAGGGGCTGCCCTGCCAGCTGCACGGAGGTTGCTTATGCCCCAGCAGGCACCTGGGGGATGATGAGGCTGTCTGTTCTTGAGTCACAGTGTCTCTACTCTTGGCTGATGCCGTCGATGGCTGAAGGGAGGTAATGAGACATCTGGAAGAAGGTTGAGAGAGGTGCACCATGGCCTCAGTGGGGAGCACAGGGTTATAACAATGGGGCTGAGATGTGCAGGAGACCTGGCCATGCAAGGGAAGGTGTGCTTTATCTGTGTGTTCTTCATGCTCGCTATATTCTTTAAATATCCTTATATTCTCCTGCTGCAGAATAGGAATAGGGGCTATGCCTGAGGCGACCAGCATGTGTCTGTGGTGCTCCTTGTGGCATCTAACCGCCGTCCTGTCCTCACAGAAAATCATTAATTAAATTTAAATGCCTCTTGCTGAATTTCCCGCATGGGTCTTTTCGTGTCTTAAGCTGGTCATTAGGATTTTTGTGGCTTGTGTGTAGTTATACTGCATGAGTTCTTTAATAAACCATACAGAGGGTGAAAGTGTCTGTATGAGAGGAGCGACAGAGGGGCTGAGTGGCTTCTCTGTGGGTGTCTGAAGTGAATGAGAAGTGAGGGAGAAAAGAAAGGATTAAGAAGTAATTAAAGGATAGAGAGAACGATAAATAAGGAAGAAAGGAAAAGACTATGAGGAATATTGCCGATGGGTTTTAAATTTGAATTTGGGCAGTCATTTTTTTTTTACACACTCAGGGGGAAGAAGAAGTTGGAGGGAACCTTGGTTGCTGTTATGCATTCAAATTATAATCTAAGTGCTGCCTTGATTACACACCATTCTGATTACTGTGGTCTAGTGATTAGAGCATAAAACTTGGAGGCAAAAAATATGCTGCTTTTCATGTCTGTAAAGGACTTGCTGGGTGGTTTTGAATGAGTTATTTCACTTCACTGTGCCTCATTTTCCTGATCTGCAAAATAAGAATATTAATGCCTATTTTTGTGAAGGCAGTCTGAGAAACTTAAATGGAAACTTCTGTATAAATGTCAAGTATCATTATTATTGTTCTTAAACTAATCTATTGTAGTCAACTGCTTTTATAGTTTTTATGAAAGCAAATACAATGGGAGCTACATAGTTGGCTGCCTAACAATGTTGTTTTAATTAGAAGAAGACAAAAAGTGTCTGAAAAATGCAACAGTGGGTTGCCTTTTTTCATCAATTGCAAAAAAAAATTCTGCTAGAACTGAACCATACCATACCAGGTAATAAAGTTATTCTCAAGTATATGTGACACAATGATTCAGAAGTAACAAGCTCCAATAGGTTTGTTTTTTTTTTTTTTAACATGTTTGGTTCACTATTTGCCTGGCACAGTCGAAGATTGTCAGTTATTGTTGAGCAAGTAAGAGTAAGGGTAAAAATGTGAAAAATTTATGTGTTTACTTCTTTGCCAGCACCTGAGAGATGAAGTTTCCTCAGGCTGTGACTTTAAAATCCTAATTTTCAGTTGAATAGTTTGCAATGTCTAGATTATACACCTTTGGAAACAGATAGTATAACAAACACTGCCACTCCCTCTCCTTGGTGAGGTGAATATCACCCATCTTTTAATACGATACTGTTAGAATAAGGTAATGGAACTAAACTGGGAAAACATCAGTACTATTACTCTTCACATTTGCCTAAATCATGTTTATCTGAAAGATAATCCTGCCTCTGCCAGTTCACCCTGAGGGTGGATAGTCCCAGTGATTCAGCCCAGGGCTACATGCAGAAGGCTTTATCAGTAGGGGTATGCTGTGTGGCAGGATGCTCTTAATCCACGATGCCGATTATACTAGTCAAATTGAATGTTTGCCAGTCTAGTTTATTCTTCTTCTCCTGAATTTGTTCTGACAGGAATAGGATTTTGCTGGTGTAATGGTGTTTATTTTGTGATGGAGGAAGGGGAATGTTTGGTTTTTTTTTAAGACAGAGCGATGTTGGTCATAGGTAATGTGTCTTCATACATCTAAGTGATTTGGCAAAAATCCATTTTGTAGTCTTGGCCTTAACATGACCCCAGAGTGAGTAACTTGTGACCTGTCTGTCCTCATCAGCGTCAGTACTGCTGCCTTCTAGGACAGCCCAATTAAGATAATTTTATGGTTGCTGTAGGAGGACTTAGTATCTGTAAGGCAGGCTGAGTGGAGCAGTCCTGGCTGTTCGTTTTCAGTCCCCAGAGACTGCATTGCAACGACTGCCTTTTCAAAGTGCTTTCCTCCACCAGGCAGCACAAACCCATTTTCTGCAGGCTCAACTTCAGCCAGCTCCTCTTAATCTGTGAGCTTGTTCCCTCTAAAACCAAGGCTGTTCAGGGACAGGTATTACATTATATGCTGAGCAAGATGGGTAGAGCGATGTGACATCTGGATGCTGATGGCCCTGTAAGATGATGGGCATAGTGCTGGTATTAAAATAATTATGCCATAGCACAAAAAGACTCAAATCTGTTTCCTGGGAAGCCAGGTCCATTCAGAAGAGAAGTTTTAATGACATTTCAGCAATGTATTGGCCTTTACATAAAGATACTGCTTCACAAAATAATTAAGAGCCAGTTTGGAATGGGGCTTTTTGTTTGGTGGTTTGTTGCTTTTTTTAAAAATTGTTATACTTTTGAGGATGTTTGTGAGGACTGTTCTTGTCTTGCTTGGTCAGAGTCATACCATTGTTTGTACCAGGTGTAGTGAGTGCATTAAGACTGTGGTGGAGGGCAAAAAATTCATTTTTCTATAACAAATATAACATGTTGGATCTTTAGATTTTATCTTTTTATCCTGATGGTGAAAAAAATCATGCTAAATATATGAAATTAATATGATTTTTTTACTTTAAAGAAAAGTCTAGTGTTGATTTGTATTCTCTCTGTGAATGGTTAACATAAAATGCTGTCCTTGGGAATATTGGACTGCTCATCCTCTCAGTGAAGCTAAGAGGAATTTTTAATGTGTGACAGCACTGGGAAGCAAGACTATTTTTCAGAATAAGTATGATAAAATTCTAGCAGGTAATGCTCTTCATCAGAAAACATTTGTAAGAAAAATGCTGAAAAACATTCCTCTAGTTACACTATTAGGTAGGTTTTATTTTCTTTCCCAGTAAGAACAGTGAGTGTACATACACACAAAACATGCCCTGCTCTACCATTATTCTGAACTGCTAGTTGCAAATGAGATTTTTCTGTCTACTCTTGCACTCCTTAATATGTCTTTTTCAAGTGTAAGAAATGGATAAATGGATTTGATTTTTAAGCAAGTGGTCTCATTGCAATACCACATCAGCAAAGAGCAGAGTCTTCTGAGAAGATGAGATGAAAATGCAGGCAGTTGAACAAAGGAGCCGCACAAAACTCTTCACCTTGAAGAGCTCAACAGACACATATTAAAAGGAGTTGACTGAACCTCAGTCCCGTGTCTCGTGGGCTCATCTTTGGGGAAATGAGGTCCACTATGTTTTTTCTGATTGCAGCACTGGATGCTTCCTCTTGCTTCTCTGCTGGCCACTTGGGGTGGAGGGCCACATTTTGCTTTGCCGTGACAAGGCCCAGTTGGACAGCTTTCTCCCAGTTCTCCCAAAACAGATTAAAGTGAATACAGACTGAGACAATGGGTAAACTATGATGTAAAGTTTATATACAAGAATATAACATTTATCTGGAGTATTTACAAGGTTAATTAAAGCAATATTTTACAACTCTTTCAGGTTAACCACTAGGTATATTACAGTTAGGCTACAGATGGTTTAATTTGCAAAATAATAAAAAAAATGTTGCATTCAGATCAACCAGCTCCAAAACTTGTTCATTTTTTCTGAGAGAGAAGGGCTCAGACTTGTGGAAAATAAAATGTGAGAATGGTTAATATACTCTTACTGGTGCCTATGTATCACATGCAAGAGTTGTAACATGACCTTTATAGTGTTAATATAGATGGCAAGCCATTTCACCTCGGTGAAAGAGTCGTACCCACTGTGACAGGCCAGTCGCACGCGTGGCTGTCTTTCTCTGCATCTCCTACTTTTGCACAACAAACATGCATGTATACAGAGAAGCAGCAATATAAATGAACCAGCATTACCAAAATGAAGAGGGAAAAACCTCAGACCAAAGTCACATTTGCAACTATAAAAAAAAAAAAAAAAA